>JANHQD010001083.1:0-71994 GCA_024721195.1 Marasmius sp. AFHP31
CGGAGCGTTGCAAGCCATGAATGCATGACAGATCTCATGCGGTCCTGTGATCGAAACTTTTGCGATATGTCGTGTTTCAGCCCAGGTTTGAATTTTCAAAAAGGTTGCTACAGGAGGGGGGGGGTTCCCCCCCTTCCCCCTGCTGGGAGGAGCTGGCCGAAGGCCGAGCGAAGACCAGCAGGGGGATTAGAATTGTCTAATGTATGTATGGTCGAGGCCTTGGGTGAATCTGTCTTCTTGTATGAGGTCTTAAAGGCAGCCAGTAGCGGGCCGTGCCGCTTGTCGGCGCCTTGCGTTATGACCCCGAGCTGATTTCGGTCATTGTAGCACGCGACAGCGCGATCAGGTTGCTCATTTCCTGAATCAATAGCGGGAAATCGTGACCGTGTGCTTGTGTAACCCTGTTTATCCAGCAGTATCAGGTAGGTGGCGTGAGACATAACGGGCGGCGGGGCCGGAGTCAGCGGTGCCCCGCCCCTCTGTCGGAGCCGGAAATGACCTGAAATGACCCACTTGGGAAACGTTATCTTCCACGTAGCAATGCGTGTATTTTCGAGTACAATGAAACTACTTAAAAACTGAAAGAGACAGCCAAATCATCCAACAAGACCTTCCAGCCTGACTTCTGCGCTTGTGAGACACGGTGCGGGAGTTTGTGCCGTTTGCAGTTGCCACGTCTAACCATTGAGTGACAGGGTCTGAATTTTTACTTAATTGTAGTCACACGCATCTTGTCCTCCGACCACACCTTGCATCTTTCCCTCTCTCTTCTTTCATCCTTCAATCATGGGTTTAACGATATCCAGCCTCTTCTCCAGTCTCTTTGGAAAGAAGGAAATGCGTATGTGATTCGTCTGATTTGTATCTACTCTGTCAATGCTGACTCGGCTGCTGTGTAGGAATTCTTATGGTGCATTTTGAAGGTTTTCCAAGACACGTTCAGCTTCTTACCCTCTCTTTCTTCTTCAGGTCGGTCTCGATGCCGCTGGTAAGACCACTATATTGTACAAGCTCAAGCTTGGAGAAATTGTGACGACTATTCCGACAATTGGTGCGACGATTCCCTGTCCAGTCTCGCTCATCTAGTCTGACATCTATCCAGGCTTCAACGTTGAAACCGTTGAGTACAAGAACATTTCCTTCACTGTGTGGGATGTTGGAGGTCAGGACAAGATCCGACCTCTCTGGAGGCATTGTACGTCATGACTATCTTGCCACCCTTCACTTACTAACCCATTGTATAGACTTCCAAAATACTCAGGGAATCATTTTCGTCGTTGACTCTAACGATCGGGAACGTGTGTCTGAGGCGCGGGAGGAATTACAGAGAATGTTGAACGAGGACGAGCTTCGAGATGCCCTTCTGCTTGTGTTCGCCAACAAGCAAGATCTTCCGAACGCCATGAATGCCGCTGAGATCACTGATAAGCTGGGATTGCACGGATTGAGGCAGAGGACTTGGTACATCCAGGTATGGATCTCATATTTTCTTTGGTGGATGTCATCTAACTTTCCTTATCTCAGGCTGCATGTGCCACCTCTGGAGATGGTCTTTACGAGGGTCTGGAATGGTTGAGCACCAACATCAAGAAGAGGAACACCGCCTAGACGATCACACGATTCTTTTCACTTCGGTGATTGCCACGAATTCTCGAAAATGTAGCTATCACCTCTTTGTCCACTATCATACTCTTCTTTTTCTGGAAATCTTATATTTTAACGCCCCGACTTGCTCAATTTCTCCTCCTTTTCCTTTGATGTACATAGGTGGACCCGGAGTTTCAGTAGGGTTCGTAGACTGCTAATCGAGCGTCGCATATTATCCCTACATGTGCAAGATACTACCACGGCTCGCCTGTCTAAACACGGTCTTGCGATCAACTCTGGTCAGCAGAACGTTTTGATGCATTCATCTCTTGGCCACTGGTGCTTGAGCTTCCCGAAGAAGACGACACGAGTCGCGAAGCTATCGTTCTTTGAAGTTTGCCCAAATCCATGAGTTCCTCAGAAATCGTTCCATGGTCAATACAGTACAAATACAGAGACAAATGCAGCGGGTATACATGTGTTCATTCCTATTAGATGTCATCGTCCCTCACCCGGGAACAATCTACCTACAGCATCAGCCTCTTTACGCCTTCTCTCTCCAAGTTCCCTGCTAGGAGCATCCCGACGAGACGTTCCGTACTTGGCCAGCTTGTCGAGAAGTCCTGCAAGCCGTTTGTGTTTGACTGGCGCGTAAGATGTATGCCGATTGGCAGGTACCAGATACTCTTGCACGGTATTATTCAAGGGGATCGACGAAGTCTGAGGATATAATCGTTCAGTTCTGTTGTTCCAGGCGTAAATCTCGATGAAGGTGAACGCACCATACGGAGCTCAGCAAATATGGGTGATAGATGCGGCCGTCCTACATTGCGAAGCTGGTCTTCGATGAAATCAACATCGATCAAAACGTTGGAAATCGCGTTCTCGTTCAGGATGGGTATATTGTGCCCCACGAGGAAATCCTAGGATAGAAATGAGCGCGGATTAGTGAAGTTCGACGCAAACGTAAGTAATGGTCAATACCATCAAGCACTCCGCGATGTAAGACACCGCGCCTTTGTAAACTTCATCCTTGTATGCATCTTTAATGGCAAGACTATCCACCACCGTCGTTAGCCAATTAACGAGTTCGATGAGATACATGCTGGGAGCATTTTCTCGGGTAGTGGGTGTCCAGTCGTATTCTGAAGGCTCGAAGAAATCGTTCAACTTGGATTGGATGAGAGTATTAATCCGGGCCAGAGCACGAGACAGGGTAGCCTCGAAGGCTGAAGAAGCTTCCAGCCGAATGGTTCCTCCCCTTTGAGCACTGTGAGTCAAAACCAAAGCCAATCAGATTACATGGGATGAGACGAAGAGCGACACACACCGCAAGTTTGTCAAAGAACGCTCGAGCTCAGTACAAGAAGTCTGGAAGTATTCGACGTTCGTGACGATTTGTGCGACTTGCGAGAGGTTGGGGATCCCAGCCAACCGTTGGTTGATGGTTTCGCTGATATGATTGATCAGAAGGCCGTCCAGCGACTAGTGCTTGGGTGAGGTTCGGTAATGTCTAAGTGAGTGGCCACTCTACCTTGCTCAACAGATCGTCGATATTTCGGTGGTGTTGAGAGACACCCTCGACAAAAGCATAGAACTTCTGTATGAACCCACGTATCTGCCAGGACAAGGTAGTGTGAGCATTACCAATCGAATCGAAAATGAGAAATGCGGACGTCTTGGCAGCATAAATAAAATGTCTGGGACCATGGCAGATCTTGCGGTAATACAGCTCTGTGACACGAATAAGCAATGTTTTCAGAGCAAGGATATACCGCATCGTGTAACTCACTGTTGGAGCTCCTGCTTCTTATCGTCCCTGATCAGTACAACATCGAGTACAGTGTTTATCTCTTGCTCAGATTGAACCAGCATAGATAGATAATCATCTTGTTTCACTATCTACGGAGGAGAAAACGTTGTTTAGTACGTTCCTGGCGTTGGTAAGAAATACTCACATCGTCGAAACGACGACTGAATTGGGAGTCAAGAAGTTTGGTATACTTCTCAAAGAGAACGATGATGAAAGAATGGAGGGAGTTCGTTGAATAGAGAGGAGACTGGTTACTAGCGTAAGCGCGGATTCATTGGGAACGGTCGACGTCGTACCTCTAGGGACATAATGAAACCGATAAGGCATTCTTTCACCCTCAAAAAGGAGTCTGCATCTGTTTCGGTTCTGAGTGCACTGGAGATAGAGGTTGTGAGGCGAGAAACAACCCCGTCCCAAAGCTCCTCGACTTCTCGTTCGGATCTGAATGAGCCTGTCGTTTCAAGGACATGAGTTTCAACAATAAAGAAGCCAGAAATCTGCTCCGTTATTGATTGGAGGGATGAAAGTGGAAGAGGGGCGGGAAGAATGAGATCGGATTGAGCCTGCAGGCGCCTATAAATGACTGCTTGTATAGAGGAACTTGAGAGCCATACCGTTCTGTCCGCTTGGTAGGACTTCTGGAGCTCCGCAAGAGATTCCAAGGCGGTATATATGTGAATGCACTGATACAGAGGTTTAAAGTCGATTCGGAGCTGATCGTTATCGAGCACGTTGACTGGCAAAGATGAGACTCCCTCTTTCGTGGATAAGAAGAGCTAGCTTACACTCTGTTTTCTCGTAGGTTACAAGCTCTACGGCACTGCCGACGCGACTCATCCGGAGAAGAGGATCCTTCTCCCTCCGTGCCCTCCATCGTCGCGTCCGAGCATCCATTGCTTCGAGCGAGAGTTGTCCTACATTTCCACTGTTATTTCGTATCTCGAGTAGCCACTGCTTCATTTCCGCCGTGACAGCATTCTTAATTTGAGTGCGTAGGGAAGGCAAGGAAGACAGTAGATGTTGATAGAAAGGTGTCTGCGATAATGAGGTCTGAGGTAGATTTTGCACATCATCGAGTGACTAGAAAATCCACGATATATTGGTGAATATTGAGTCGAAGGCAAACATAGTACAGACCGACCCTAAGAGCACTCCAGTATTTCCCTTCTCTGATCATCTCTCCCACACGATGAACCACGTCAAGAACACGCAAACAAGCTTGCAGCGTGTCTATTGCCTCGTCTAGATTAGCTGCCGTCTTCTTGTTTTGCAAAAGGTTGCGCTTCTTCTCGACCAGCCCGCGGCCAAGTTGCGACACACTTGCATCCAAGGTAGCGATATTCTCTTTCATTCTTTCTGTATAAGACTTGACCGTGAAGAGAGTTGAAACCGACGCAATAAAATCCTGATAGTTCTCGCCACATATTCGCTCGATCTCCGCGTCCTTCGATTGCATGAGGTCCTGAACGGTTCGGAGAAATGCTTCCTGGTGTTTGTTAGCATGGATTTGCTTGATTATTGGACCGAGTTGTTCGAGATTTTCTGAAGAAGATGACTGGTCCAGCAAGTGGATTTGCTGAAGCTGCTGGTCGATGCTCTCTTGAGTGAACCTTGGCTGTTTTCGAGGAGGCATTGTGGTGGTGGTTGTCAGCCAGAATAGGCTGTACTTGCTACGGGCGCTCGAGCGGCAAGCGCTTGACGTTTGTAGCGGAGTTTTTCCCGGGCCGGGGTTCTAACACCGTTCCCCGGACCCCGTTAGTTAATTTCAATTTTACACAACGACTATAAAATCGATGTAGAACGTATCTGCTGTTCAGTTTTATCCGCCACGATCTCAACGATGCCCTCCGCGACCTTCCACGTCGATGCCGCGTGAGCTACTTCTTCACCGGTTCTTACTCCAGCTCTGACGATTCTGCAGGCTCTTCGATATGGATGGCACGCTGGTGGATTCAGCAGCAGGAGTGACCGGTGCCTGGGAGGTCTTCAAGCAGAAATACCCTCATATCAATGTGCAGGATATCCTAAGCTGTACGCTTTCTCCAGCTACTGGTCAGATCTTTGATCGTCTGAACCAGCTACATAGGTTCTCATGGTGTACGTACCGTCGAAAACCTGAAGCATTTCTGCGGCATCGAGGACCCAGATGAACTAGAGGTGCGTGGAACTCATGCATTTCAAACGTATCATTCGAAGACGAACCCGGCGGTTGCAGAGGGAAGCAGTGCGCTTCGAGACCGCGATCGTCGAGAGCTCAAAGCTCAACGGAAGACAAGGGATAATCAAGCTTCCCGGAGTAACAGAAGGCATTCAGGAGGTGTGTCTGTTGTCAGTGTTTGGACGCTCCGTCCCTTCTGACGATGCCACCTCAGCTGGAACCCGGAAGACACTTGCCTAACCCGTGTTGGGCCATCTGCACATCGGCGACGCGGGCATATGCTACCGCCGCCCTTACAAGTGCTCAAATTCCCATTCCCGACGTGTTCGTCGCTGCGGAGGACGTGTCTAAAGGGAAACCTGAGTCCGTTCTTTTATCGCGTCGAGGTTGGGACTTTTGTTGACCCATTCAATCGCAGACCCGACCCATATCTTCTGGGTGCTAAACAATGTGGCGTAAAGCCCGAGAACTGTGAGGTCGTTCGCCGATCATTGTGCTTCTCATCTAATCAAGACCAAAGGCGTTGTGTTTGAGGATGCTCCAAATGGTATACGGAGCGGCAAAGCAGCAGGATGCAAGACCATAGGGTTCCTGACCACCCACTCGAGGGCGCAGATGGAAGCTGTAGAACCAGACTTTCTGGTGCGCGACATGTCAAGGTGAGAGTACACTGTTGTTATTACTAGGCTCAATATCCTCACGTACCTCTCAGCATTACCTTCCGTCGCACCGAAAGTGGTATCGATATCACTGTTGCGATAGACGAATAGATGGTCGAATACACAGACTACTAGATGAGCCTCCTGGTCCATCTGGAGGGCCAACTATAGATGTTTAGAATCACGAACAGTTAGGGCCTTAGATTCATTATACAGAATAGAACATGTTGCCCTTTCAGAGCAATTGTGAATTGAGTTTGCACTGGCTAGTATATCTACATAAGAAAGGTAATGTATACGCGTATACGGCGGCGTGCATAAAATAGGATACCAAGAAGAATGCATTAGCACAATAAGACCCGCCAAAAGAAACGTTCAATCCTCGTCTTCCTCTTCCACAGCAGCCTTGCTCTTCTTTGCCTTGGACGTGGGTTTCGAAGCGGGTTTGGCTTTTTTTGCGGGAGGCTTCTCGGACTTTGAGGCAGGTTTCTGTGGACGAGGAGATGTTCAATATCATGGGTGGCCACCGAGGATACCTTCAACATACCTTGCGCTTCTTTCCGGTCTCTTCAGCATCGAGGTCACTTTCACCCTCGTCGTCATCCTCATCCTGTCCGCAGACATGAGGCATGTCCACATTGCATAGGGTAGAAAGGCACTGACCTTCTTAGCTTTCCTCTTCGGGGCAGGCTTTTTGGCAGCAGGCTTTTTGGCCTTCGGCTTTGGCGATTCCTCGACGTCTTCTTCGTCATCGTCGTCCATGTCATTAAGCTCCTTCGAGAAGTCCTCTCCCGACTCATCATCGTCTGCCTTCTTCTACGACAGTGGTGTGAGAGATTGCATCACACTTACACTTGACAGTCAGACGACAAACCTTTGTCGCCTTCTTCTTGGGTGCAGCCTTCTTAGGCTCCTTTTTGGGTTTGGCATCAGCGCTGGCCTTATTGAACAGGTTGGTTACCCAGAAAGGCAAGGGTCGGTCATCGACAACATACCTTGGCCTTTGTAGCCTTCTTGGGCTTTTCCTCGCCATCGTCGTCCTTCTTCTTGGTCGCGCGGGCTTTCTTCTTCGGCTTTTCCTCGTCTTCCTCGTCTTCATCGCCCGCAGGTTTCCTTGCGGTGTCCGGGATGTCTTCGTCAGCGACGTGACCGTCTTCGTAAGCCTTCTTGACGCGTTCCTGATCTTCCTCATTGAGTTCCTCGAATCCGTCGAGCTCCGAGGCCTCCTCGAACTGGGCCTTCATATTCTCGAGTTGCTTTTTGGTGACACATCCCCAGTGACGCCAGGCGCTGTTGCGAAGACGTCAGGCACAGGGGTGGGCGATGACAAAGGTGGGTACGTACAACGACTGCTTGCCTTGAAATTCGACGGTCGTGCCAAAACGAAGAGAGCCTTTGGCAATCACAGTGCCTGAATGAAGGTTTCGGTCAGTCAACGAGAACGAAAGCCTCGAGGGTGATGTGCGCATACCAGAGCAAGGTTTAGGGCCTGTGAAATTATTGAAGAACCATTGTCAGATTGCACAGCGGAGGGACGCAAGATAACCACTGACCCTTGCATTTCGCTCTGTTCGAAGAGGCATATTCAAGACGATATCCTGTGGGCATGATGGTGGCAGAAGGGAAGGGGCAAAAGGTGGGGATTTTCTGAGCGACCCATGAGTTGACCTATAAAGTTCAAACAACAGTTGAAAGTCCGCTACACCGCACTGACCACCGTGTCATAAAATTGTGACAGTCGCGCTGTCACGCTGTCGCGAGGCCCGACCAAGCCCCGAATCGCATTGTCCCAATAATACTTTGCCTCGAGACCACGGCCGTATTGATCGCTGAAGGCTGATTATTTTAGGCAGGGCGGAAGGTTGAGGCGCCTTCATACGTGCGTCCAATTTGTCTCTTCACGCCATTACAGGAAGTTTACATCGTTTGGTTCGGTAATACGTCCATCGCTTGTCGTCGTCTGTCCCTCGCTCCAGGCAAGCCACTAAACACCCCGTATCACGATACTTAGCATAAATCTGGGGCTCAAGTCATCCCACTGCCTCTCCTTGTTGCGTTCCGTCCCTTTCCGGCTTTGTTCTTCTGTGCTTCTCCAATCAATTCCGCGATGAGTCCATTATAGGTCTCCGAATCTTGTTGCAACGAGTCGCGCACTTGTAGGAGATGAGTGAGTAAAGCGTTTGTCTGTGCCATTTGCATCTTGACATTCGCAAGATGCCGTTCAATGATAGGGAGGGGTTGCATTTTGAGATTGTCTGCGAAGGTTGTTTCAATTTCTGGTCGTATCGCCTTGCTCGGTTTATGTTTACTCACCGGTATCTATCTCTAGTAATCCTTTTATTGACGTATCATCGAGACGTGGTTTTGGACCAAATTGTGCTGTTCTGGACGGATGTGGAGAACCTGAACGGGAGTTGGCCTGGGATGCTGGGGTAGAAGTGGAATTTCTAGCGTTTCGCGGACCAGGGGGCGCTGACATGGGACGTGTAGTGATTTGAAGGGGCGGCAAAGGCTTCCCACCCGCCTGAGGAAGAACTTCGTCCAAGTTCACGGGTATCCCCAATGCTATCAGGTGCTGACGACGTATCCGAGAACGTACCCAGTTCGATGGTTTTGTGGGTGGTGGTGATGAGACCAGCATGTTGTGCAGATCGCGGCTAGATACATCGAGAAACGGAAAGCTTAAGCTGGTAGAATAATATACAGAGATCATCCTGCTTACCTCTCGTTCGTCACTAAAATTTGGTTCACGCCTTCAACGTCTCTTATTCCTTCCTCCGTGGCATACTCCGATACTGGATGACTCCTCCAAATCGGTTCCAAGATTTCGTTGATTTGATCTGCCAGCTCATCGCGACCAGGAAATGGATCGAGACGCAAAGGTTCCCAACCTATTCGCGAGGGCCCCGCGATAGGTACCTCTGCAAATCCCGTTGAGTCTGCAAAGCCTGCAGGTGCTGACGCTTCATCAGCATCTCCAAAGTCTCCAAAGTCATCGTCATCCATAGCAATCTGCCCAGCGTCTGCTGTTGGCGATCCAAAGTCATCGAAATCGTCAAAGCCATCGGACTCAGAGGTCAGGGTCTGGCCGGAAGAAGCAGGTCGTTGTTGTGAGGCTTGTGAGCTCGTCGAAAGTATGTCTACTGGTTCTGATGCTCCCCATACTGATGCACCAAATGTTAAATCATCGTCCATCGTACTAGTCGTTCAACGTTGGGTATACAGCGGTGGTGGTGTGATGGTGACAAGTGGAAGAAATGCCGGCAACTTTGCCGCCGCGTCATTTTGTGGCGAATGGCGGGGCTTGCAATCGATCGCTCTCCTTTCTCCACACTCAGACCCATTGAGACTATAACAATGCACGTCAAACCGTTCATAAAACTGCATGCTTATTCGCTCTTTTTCATCCCTTTCTCTCGCAACCATGTCCCGTCGAAGCGCAAGAATTACAGCTAGGTTTGTCGCCGCTGCTCCTGCGGTTCAAGTCCAACAAACAGCCACTACCGTCGTGACCGAAGAAAATACGACACCTGTCCCAAAGAGTTTGAAGCGAAAGCGACAACCGAAGCAGTCCAACCCGAAGCAAGCCAAACAAGTTGAAGCTCCCTTGGCTGAGGCTTCCGAGAAAATCGAAGCAGAGTTGGATCGCAATGCTCAAGAAGACATTGACACCTCTCCATCCAAGACAGGAGGCAAACGACCAAGAAAGCCAAAGCCTGAACCTGTCTACATCATACCTGACGTGGAGAAGAAGGAAACCAAGTTCAAAGGTCGTCTCGGTAGGTGTCACTGTCTGTACGGATAGTCGGGAACCCAATTTCTATCTCTGGCAGGCTATGCTTGCCTCAACACGATATTGCGGAATAAGAAACCAGCGCATCAAGCCGTGTTTTGCTCTAGAACATGCCGGTATGTGCACCCACCCACCCGAGACTATCGCAATGGTTGACATGCTACTCCCGCTAGCATTGACACTATCAAAAAGAACGGTCTGGACTGGGTCAAAGAACTGGGGCGCAAAAATGTTGAGGATCTTTTGACGATTATACAATGGAATGAAGACAATGTGAGTGTTTCTTCCTCCGTCTGACTAGAATGAACCTTAACAAAGTGAACGTTACAGAAAATACGCTTCCTCCGAATGTCGTCCGAGATGTTCCCGTTCGCATCTCATGGAGTGTATGGCTATTCTCTCGACTACTGCGCCCCCTTGCTGGCCCAAGCGGGCGAACTAGCCCGCAAATACGGGCATCGGTTGACAACCCATCCGGGCCAGTTCACGCAGTTGGGCAGTCCAAAGCCTGGTGTTGTTGAAGCGTCCATTCGAGAGCTCAATTATCACTCGGAGATGCTGGATCTCATGGGAGTGGGATCTGACGGTGTCATGGTGATTCATGTAGGACTATAGATTGGACCGCTACCTGTCGCCACACCACTCATCTCTTTTTGCAGGGCGGTGGCGTCTACGAGGACAAGGCAACTACAATCGAACGGTTGAAGAAAAATATCAAAGAACTGCTGCCCGCCGGCCCTAGAGCACGGCTCGTTTTGGAGAACGATGAGGTGCGTTGCTTGGCATTTTTTTTGGCTTGTCAACTAACGCTTCCGTGTAAGCTTTGTTACAATGCCGAGGATCTTCTCCCCGTGTGCGAGGAGCTCGACATTCCTCTCATATTCGACTATCACCACGACGCGATATATCCTTCATCCATACCTCCGAGCGAAATCATCAAAAGGGCAAACGCCATATTTCATCGCAGAGGAATCAGACCGAAGCAGCATTTATCTGAGCCTAGGCCCGGAGCGGTCACCATCATGGAAAGAAGAGCGCATGCTGATCGATGCGCGTCTTTGCCCAAAGAAATGGAAGAGGAGGGAGTGTCCATGGATGTGGACCTTATGATTGAAGCAAAGGACAAGGAACAGGCTGTACTGGAGTTATACCGCATGTATGGGTTGGAAGAGGTCAAACACGGTTCGTATCAAAGGAACGTCCGAACGAATCACTTGCTGACACTTTCTTCATCTGTGTTTGTCGTTCTCTGTAGAATCTCTTCGGCCTCCGAACGAACATCAGACGAAGGAAACGAAGGGGCGTAAGTCGAACAAAAGGAAGAAAGTGGAAGGGCAGGCGGACGATATGAATGATGATGATGGTGAACCACCAGTTGAAGAATTGGGGATTGAGCCCAGGGCACGACCAAAGCGTACGGCGAGCACTAGGATAAAGCCTGAGGTGGATCAGTCGGATGCGTCAGAAGCGGAAAACGAAAGTGAAGACGAAGAGGAGTATACACAACCCGTCGAGAAAAGGAGGAGGAAGAGAGTCTCGTTGTGAGCGTGTTCTGTGGCGTGTATACATATATGTATCATTAATAAAACGGAAAATGTAAAATGTAAATACAGGTTCAAGCACAGGCAGGTACAAGCCCGTCGGTTATGGAAGTTCGGATGCCGTATTCAGCCCAATCGGTCCCACGGTAGTTACTGTATTCAACTAGACGCGATGCGAGATGTCCAAGTTGAACCTAAACCTTCCCCCACCTGATCCCTACTGCTAATGGGCGAGCCTTCAACGTCAACTTCAGCACCTCTCCCAAGTGACCAAGGGCAACCGGTACTAGAATTGGTTGATCACATTCAAAAACATCTCGATGAACTCAAGCTGCGTGCACAGCGCGCCAGCACGACGCAGTCAGAAGTAGTTCGTCTTGAAAAGAGGAATAGAAAACTCGAAGCCAAGAATTCCACGCTTCTTGCACGTGTAAACGAACTCGAACAACGTCTACAGCATAGTGAGATGCTGCTCGAATCAAGAGAGAGGAAGTTAAGGTGGTATCGAACAGTTATCAACGACGCGTTCAGGAATGCGGAGCCCGAAGAAGAAAGGACGCTCATTATTGTATGTCTTTATCTCCGTACTTTCTCTATTTATTGTTCCCGTTGCGCCCCCACTCATATATCAATCTCCTTAGGGCGAGGAAAACCCACGTCATGATTTCAGTAACGCCCATATTCATCGCCCATCTGAGGGCAGTAACTGGGGTATCGTAGGAGAGGCTCGGGATGACAGTGAATTGGAAATAAACCAGCATCCCGCCGGGGACACCGAATCTGGAGTCGATGCTCTTGAAGTAACCCGCCATTTACTTCCGTCGTCGCCATCGACTCGCGTTTCTTCGCCGCCAGCTGAGATATATCAAACCATGGAAGGCAGTACGTTACTGGAGCGTGCCCCTCCCACGGAGGACTTCGACAACGAGGCCCCTAGTCACCTCTTGGCTGATGAAACGTTGATCGCCAGTTTCAACAGCCGTCCGCCTCAGAGTCCAACAGGCTCGGAAACGCGACTGTCGACGACCACCGGCGAGTTTCGTCTATCGAGTGCAGGGGGGTCGAGCACGGAAAGCAGATGGAAAATTCACTTTACCGATCCGCCTAAGGCCTCGAAAGTGAAATCAGGTCCCATGTCTTGGCGGAAGATAGGAGAGAAAGCCGGTTTGGAGGAGCACCACGTAAGAGAATTCTCTCTCCATTGCCGGGTTCCTGATTGAGAAGTCCTTCTCCTTTCGAACAGGTCGCGGACCTTCGAACGTAAGTGGTGAATGTTCTTTTAGCCACAACTTGCTGATATATGTCTCTTGTAGCTTGTTAAACCCTTCATCGTTCAAGTTGGGCGTGGCGTTTATGGAGGATAAGGCTTTCGTACACGATCCCTTCTTCCTCGAGGATTTATCTCGAAATCAATCATACCTGATTGACTGGGGCAGTGAAAGAAAAAACCAGAAGCTCGCCCACCGCATTCAGCAGGCGGGAGAGGGCTCTGATGGTGTTTTCCATACATTTGTCTACGTCAGCAGTCGGGTGAGATATTTTAGGTTCTCCGACATAGCCCCTAGTCTGATTGGCATCTTGTTCTATAGAGAAAATGGCACTATGTATCTGCCTTCAAATGGACCGTCGAGGAAGTTTGGGACGTATGGTCGAGCCTCACGGATCAGTCAGTGAGTGCGCTGGGTCTATATCATGACACCTTCTAATACTCCTTATGTTTGTTCGCAGGACAAGGAGGCCATCGTGCTGCACCTATGCGATCGAAACCAGTCAGACCGAAGTGCAGAGACGGTCTTGCAAAGCCTTGATTGCGGAGAATTGCAGCAATTCTGTGTCAAGCTAGCAAGCGACCAACGCCTCGCACAAATCTCCCGCGAGCGATGCGAGTCCATGGATATCGCATCGCGAGCATGAATGTCCAGAACTATCTTTATTCGCCATCGTCAGCGAAGGTGGTAGCAGCTAGCTACTGACCAGACAGCTCTAGACAGCCTTTATGCTTCGGCGCCGAGAAGACAACGATCGAGATTCCGATTTCGGAAAAACTAAAATTAAATATGTTTAGTCGTTTCGGTTTGCCTGGTTACCGCCCGGGCCCCCTACCCGGTTGCGTAATGCGGACACGATAGATTGTCGACATGTTGCTATGCCACACCGAATACTCTCCCATATATGAAAACCCATTGTCGCCTCTCCCAGCTTTCCTGTTTCTCCTTCTGATTTAATCAAACCGTACCTTTCCTTCTTATACCCGTCCTCCCTTCGCGCTTAGGCCCCTGCTTGCAGGCCAACTCGCGGTCTCTCGTTTTCGAAGGGCCCTGGGTCTTCTGTCCTTGTCTTTATTTATCGATATCCGGAAATCCCCTCTTGATCACAGTCATGTTCCCATCATCCCCTCGACATGACTTTCGACCCCGTCAAGACGAGCAGCCGTCCAGTTCTGACAGTGGTTCATCGTCAACGTCTTCCAGCCAGACTGCCGTGACCCTGCCGATAGGCAATGCGAGCTCCGATAGTGCAACTCAAGGTACCACGTTCACCGAAAGCTCGAGTTCCACGTCCTCCTCGACTCCCTCCTCTTCGTCCTCAACAACCTCGGCTTCATCAGAATCTTCGTCATCTCCGACATCATCAACTTCGACCTCGTCTAGCCAAAGCACAGAAGAGAGTTCCTCCGTCTCTAGTAGTTCTTCCAGTGAGACAGTGTCGTCTACTAGTTCCTCTCTTTCATCGTCCAGGTGCGTCTCAGTTGTTCATTACCTCGACGAGAAATTGACATGGATCTATACCAGTATCTCAACGACGCCTAAAATCGAGAGTCCGACGTCGGCACCGACAGAAACGCCTCAGTCCGAGCATATCTTGGTGACAGTTCCTTCCAATTCATTCGCTGCGTCTTCATCCGAGGCACCCGTAACCACTCCCTTCTCGACGACCGGAACCAGTCCGAGCCCTGCAACCTCTAGTGATGTGAGCCCCATTGGGGCGACTTCCGAAAGGTGAGGCATCCGCTCGTGTGCCGCTGTATCCAGTGTGTTGATCTGTGTTTCAGTAATAGTGACTTCTGGTCCAACAAGAAAGCTGGTAGGCACTGAGGTACATTAACCCGTCCCGAACGCTACTCACATACACATCAGTGGCGGGAACTTTTACCGCATTAGCACTACTCCTTTTCGGTATTGGGATCGCTATCGTCATTCTCTTGGTCAGGAAACGGCGACGGGATAGGGCCAGGGCTTACGACAGAGATACTCTGTTTTCGGATAAATTCCCTCCAGAACCTGGTCTTGTTTCTCGTCCGGAGTCTACGAGCGCCAGTGATTCCGAAGATCTTCACCGTAGGCAACCGATGGATGGAAACACAGCACCTGGTTACTACAACTACCAGAGTCAAAACTCCGATCCTTTTGCAGACACTCATCAGGGCCCCCACTCCAACGGGAGTCTCACGGAACTCACTTACTCCTATGCGCGCGACGTATATAACCAGTACCCGGCTTATGATTACGAAGGATCTTCCAACGACCTAATGCCTAATGGTAGCAACCAACAGCTGCCGCCACCTCCTCAGAGCTACTTCGACCCTCTCAACCCTTCGAGCACCAATAATTCTTCCAATTCCCTTACAAATCCATTCCGTGACCCATCGCCAGGTATGACAACCACAGGCAGGCCTCATCTGGCGAAGTGGTCACAGACTCCTGATAGGGGCTCCACGTCCTATCAGCCATCTGTTGACTCTTTCTACGGTGTTGAGCCAACTCGAGAGGGTGTTGGCTATGCACATTGATCATTTCGCATTTCTTGTAGTTTGTGAATGTTTTCCTGGTATTGGGCCTTTTGCATGTAAACGTGTATGTACGACCTGCTAGCAGGAATAGGACACGTTAACTTATCAGAGATTGGAAGCAAGCACATATATAACGTGCAACATTCGACCCGCCTAACTAAGGTTCGACTTCGGGAACCGGAACTAATCCGTTACCCGGTTACTCCATGCTCTCCTTCCCCACACAACGACTGGCAGCGACCCGCGCTCTCTCTCGGTCCTGCCTCAGTACCTCTCGTATTTCATTATTACAATGTTCAAGACCTGGACTGAGATGGATGTCTGTTGCACCTGAGTCGAGATACGAAGCATTCCTCGAAGCAGTTCCCGAATACCCTGGTATTACTTGCCTTTCGCTCAATCGGCCTAAAAGCAAGAATGCAATTTCAGTGAACTTGCTCAAGGCATGCACGACTGTTTCTCTTTTTGTGGATAATTGCTAACCTTCGACCTTCGTTGTGCCCGTTCCCAGGAATTGACCGAATGTCTTGATACAGTTCAGTTTGACAACACGTATGAATATTCATTGCTCATTTCTTCCGTTTCCTCGCTCAAAGACAACAACATTGACAGTACACGCGTTCTGATATTGAAATCGACGACCCCCGATGCATTCTGTGCCGGTGCCGATCTCGTTGAAAGACGCTCTATGTCCCAACTCCAGGTCAACAAGTTCCTATCCGATTTACGTGCCGCGCTAGGAAAGCTAGAGAATCTACCTGTGCCGACTATCGCTGCTATTGATGGTCCCGCGCTCGGAGGTGGTCTTGAGATGAGTCTAGCTTGTGATCTGCGCGTCGCAGGTGAGCTTTTATCTCTTCTAGCGGATATGTGTCTCGAGTTGACTGACAGACCGAGCCGTGTAGGGCGCAGTGTCACGAAGATAGGTCTCCCAGAAACTTCCCTCGGTATCATACCCGGAGCCGGAGGTACTCAGCGAGCTGCCAGAATACTTGGTATCTCCAAAGCAAAGGATCTCATTTACACCGCGAGAATGTTATCGAGTTCAGAAGCACTAGAATGTGGTAAGGCTGCTGTCTTCAAATGCTGGACACATTGGGCTAACTACATATTCACAGGACTGGTTGACTACGTCTCGGACACTACTGCATACGAACGCTCGTTGGAGGTGGCGGAGAAGATCTCACGGAATGGTATGTCCCTCTAATTTCGCCACAACCACCGTTGGTTGGACGCTAACCCAAAAATTCTAGCACCGCTGGCCCTCCGTGCGGCGAAACAGGCTATCTCACGATCTGAAGACCTTGCTTTGGAAGCTGGTTCGTTTGGCTTACCAGAATCTGTTCGCTTCGATGTTCTAACGTCCCCTAGGCTTGGATTTAGAAAGAACCGCCTATGAGACCTTGATTCCTACCAAAGATCGGATAGAGGCGCTCAATGCTTTCAAAGAGAAGCGCCGCCCACAGTTCAGGGGAGAGTAGATTACAACTTAAAATACATAAGGGTATACATCTATATGGACGAGTATACACACGAACCTCCGCTACGATGAAGCGACGTTAAAACGGCCGTGTAGCCGCGATTGAGAACCCTGAAGTCAGTCCGCTGGGCAAAGTAGGCATCCCCAAGGTTATACTATCGCCGAACTTGAAGCCCTCCGGCTTCAGCCCCTCCAGATCCTTCATCATGACACTCAATCGCCCAAATCGGCCTCCCGCTCCCTTCGTCTCGGTTGTATTCCCTTCCCCAGGTTCGCCGTCATCAAAGCCTTTCTCAAATTGGCCCCAATCGCTCCGTAGTGCGAGGTACGGTTTCAGGAGCGTCGGGTCGATCCTGCCTAGATATCCCTCGGTGATGTATGATTTGAGGATTTCTGGACGAACCAGGAAAACGTTGCCAAGCTGACGAATGAACTCAAATCGTTCGGTTAACGGTGGGATACCAAAGCTACCAATTGTATCCTGGTACATCTTGATATCCCTACGAAGACTGTCAGCTCGTCTTGAGTAAGTTACGAGATTACATGCTTACTTCGCGAGCATGAGACCTCCTGTGGCGCTGACAGGGAACTTTCTGAGATGTTCAAGGAGAAGACTAACAGCGTTCGCTTAGTGTTGCGCACGGTGAACACACACAGACGTCCTCACCTGTGGAAGGTCACTCCGACCTCCGTTAGGAATACCTCCAAGTTTTTCCCGCTCAAATTGGCTTTCGCTGCGTCTCGCACCTTCTCTAGCATGTCGCAGCACGCTTCACACGGCTCGGTATTGACTCTGGCAAACGATAGATCATCATTCTTGGGTTTGAAATCGTTACGCTTCTGTTTCGTTAATTGCATGGTCAACCATGTGGTAACCACTGAGGAAAAGTCAGAAGATGAATATGACGGGGGAAAATCATCACTTACTATCTATAAGTCGATGCATCAAATGATTGGCACTACCCTCTATACGACTGACAGTCTGATTGTTGAATGTTGCCATCTCACGTCGAACAGTGACCGATGAACTGGCAAGAGGTAATAATGTGGTGTTCACATACTGTTGCCAAAGGTGGCAGACAAGATCCACAAGTTTGAGCGTGGAAAGACCATTGAAACTGGGTTCTGCTTTCGTGTCAGCGGCATCCAAGCGCAATAATTCCCTGAAGCGACGTTCATATCAGTGTCACAAGTCGTGTACGAATATGTCTTACGTCTCAAGCGCCTCGTCCACATAGGCAGTTCCAATTGCTTCTGATAGCACACGGAGGAGGGAGAACGTATTCTTGGCACTGAACTGAAATCAGAACAATTGAGAACACAGAAAGAAGAAACCTTACACATCGCTGGCGGAGCTGAGCTCAACACACCTCCCGATCGCTTCCGCGTGCCATCTCAGCATCTTTTCAGCAACCTCCACGTCGAGCTGCCCGTCCTCTTCCCGTATGGGCTCTTCGGTAGATTGCTCAACATTTTTTTCGTTGTTGAAACCTCCTAGCCTTAAGAGGGCTGTCGCGGCCTGTGCGGAAGTGGTTTGGACGCCTCCAGTCGAAGTAGTTGAGGCGGCAGCACTCAGTTGGTTCACAACTCGATCAAAAACAGATGCCTTCCCTTTTTGAGACTTGGCCTGAAGACCATGTCAATGCTTGATTAGTGCGCGAGGGAGGAAACGTACGTGGTAACGTGTAAAATTCATCAACAAGGTGGTATAGAGCGTTCCTAGACTGCGGCTCTCCCTCTCAAGATAGCGTTGACCTTCGGTGTACGGAACAAACAACTCCTCCATTGCAGCTTCGAGCATCGCAGCCATCGTGGTAGAGGTTGCACCGCCTGTAGCTGGACCACCGGCCGATCCTCCATAAGGCGCACGGACAGAAAGTTCATGAGCTTTGAGATCCTCCACCAGGGATGTTGCTTGACCATGAACCAATTGGAGAACGCGAAGATATGCGAGATCCGATATAGTCGAGGCTTTGTGAAGTAGATTTTCCATGTGTTGTTGTATCTACTAAAACGGTCAAGCTGGCGAGCCTCCGAATGAGATGATGTCCTACCGATTGTGCAAATACACGCTGAAGAAAAACTTGCATGACCATCGGAGGATTGGGAAACACTGCTTTGACAATTTGCGCCTCAGTATCCACAGTCGCACGAATCTCGATAAACAGCTCCGCCAGCCCTTTCTCTGTCTTTGGAGGACTTGCGTCGGGATCTGGAATCTTTGCCCATCTATGTTCTAAGTGAGTGCACGATCTGCAAATGCAGGAGAGCAACCAACAGGAGTCTGTCCTCGTCTTGGTTCACCTCGCGAACGTTATTGATGAAGAAGTCGTGTTGGTTCACATAAACTTGGATGCAAGAGTTGCCGCCGTTGAATTCCAATAAGGTTTGCGCACAATGCTAATCGCTAGTAAGTCACTGCGCGGTGAAGGAAAAGCGACACCCACATGCATCATTTTTGGATCTCCTCTTCGGTAACACCGATCGAACAAATTGAGCATCTCCTTCTCGAACTTTTCGCAGTATTTCTCGATGTTTTCTCGGGTCTGAGATCATTGTGAGACGGAAAGATACGGCCTCTCATTGTGTTTCTCACCTTTTCTGCCGATGGAAGGTCGACTTCTTTCGCCACGGTACTCAGCCGTCGTAACAGGATGGCAACCTGACGTCTGCCCTGGCGACCCTCCTTTCTCAGAACATCAAGACGCGTTGTATCTCCCCGACTGAACTGATTGTAGAAGTCGATGATGTCGTATGCCGCTTGTGCTCGTTGACGCTCTATATGGACGCTCTCAAGCTGTTCGCCTGGTACTGGGGATCAGACCTCGACATTGGTGAGATCAATGTAGGAGAGAGACCTATTCTGATGGCCGTGCCCCCAACCTCGTTCATTCGAGCTTCCATCCCAGAGAAAGAACTCCCTACAGCCTGGTCACAACAACCGAGTCACCATCGTTAAGGATATTGCACGCGACAATGGGGCACTAGCACACACCTCAAATCCACGATTCAGTTCATCCATCTTCTTCGAGTACTCTCTTTCTGAAACTCTTACACTCTTCTCCATTTGTTCCGTCTTTGCTTGCACCTCCTTCCGTACCGCAATGAGCTTGTCGACAGCTGCTTCGAAAGTCCGTATGAAGGGTTGTGGGTCAAACGCTGCATTTAGAGTCAAGTGGTGAGATTGTGAGGGCGGATTAGCAAATGAGCATACGGCCAGCGTCCGCTTTGGATTGTGCAATGAGTTTCTCAGAAACTCCTCCAACGAATTCGGTGACATCGAATTTGCCCTGGAATCGAGACATTCGTCATTATAGTCATCGAGAAGAGTAGAGTAGTTGAAACCTGCTTTGAACGTGGAGAGTTGGAGCTGCTGCTCTACGGCAGGATCCATAACGTTAGAAGGAGAGAGCAACAGTGGAGAGTTGATCCAAGTTTGAAAGGTAGTGGTGAAGCAGATAAGTAGTAATACTAGATGATTCAGAGTGTTGCGACTCGCATGATCACCGATCGCGCAGCAAGATAAGATAAGATTGTCATGTATTACTACAGCTAGTACAGACACCTGGCAAAGCAATCACAGTCCCAATCCCAAAGATCTCTCGAGGTTAAAGTCCATTCCATGTGAGGTTATGCTCCAGTACAATTTCTCCTCGCAGAGCAATATCTGATGACGACTTCCCAATGAGCACCCCGAATTTCCCTTTCTCCGCGACCCAAGATCCTTGTCTGGTGTCAAAGAAACCGAGTGCATCCCTGTCCAACTTGACCTCCACGAATTTGCGTTCCCCAGCCTTCAGCAAAACTTTGGCGAAACCTTTCAACTCCTGTTGAGCCCTGGGTAGCGAAGCCTCCTCGTCCGATATGTAGACCTGTGCAACCTCTCGACCGTCAACTTCACCCGAATTCTGAACCTCGAATCCGACAGTGAAGTTGCCATCCGCGTCGACCTTCGAGGTCTCCAGGTCTTGATACGAGAATTGGGTATAGGACAAGCCGAAACCGAAGGGGAAAAGGGGCGCGATGGATCTCGACTGGAAGCCTCGGTATCCGACGAAAATACCCCTTCAGACGCGTGTGAGTGCTCCTTTGTAGCTTCAGAAGATACGAGCTGAAGGAGGTACCTCATTGTATAGGATTTTCCCCGGCTCTTGACCATGAGGGCCATAAGACGAATATGAGGGACAATCTTCCCACCGTTTCCTGGTAGCAAGTAGAGTTCAAGAGTTATCAGCAAGAGCATTCAAGCCGTTTGGTTCGAGGACATACGGGAATGTCAGAGCCAGTTTGGCCGAGGGATTGACGCGGCCAAAGAGCACATCGGCGAGCCCATTTCCTAGTTCATTTCCCCCATAGAAAGCCTGAAGACAAATGTTAAAAGGTCGTCCTTCTTCTGGGGAATCGCATCATACTTGAAGTAGGGTGCTTGTTTCGTTGACCCATGGCATCGCGACTGGCGAGCCAGACTGGTTAACAACAACGGTGCGAGGATTGGCGCTCAAGACTTCGGATATCAGTCGATTGGTCAGGCCAGGTAGCCTTGGAATGTTAAGTCTCAATGAGAAAGGGGGAAACGGAAAGGCGCCTTCTTACTCCATGTCTGGCCGGTCAAAGCCTTCAGTTTCCCAACTGTGGACAAAGGATAGACTGAGTACCGCCCGCTGAGACCAGCAAGCGAACAAAGACTCACTCGTGGTTAAGTCCCACGACCACAATTGCGACTGAAGGAGAGCTGTTCGTCACACGAAAGGTAGTTGAACGATTTCACTCACCATCAGAATCTCTTGCTAAATCGACCGCTTCTCGAATTCCCTGATCTGGATCGACTACCTTGATACCACCAAGTCTTACCCCACCCCACGTCGGTATGATAGCTGTCTTCTTCACAAATTCTTCATTGCTGACTCTGACCTCAAGCCGATACTCTTGCCCTTTATTCAAACCTTTAAGAACACCTTTCACCTCGGCGGAGCCAAATCCCAGGAAATGCTCGCCAGGAGGGGGACTACTGAGGTCGAGGACAAGATTTTCATCGAGGAAGACTGCACCATGACCGGAGATGTTGATGCCGAGTTCCCAATCGCCATCTTCGTCAGGTTTGAACGTAGTCGTGTACTGTCATGTAAAGTCAGCTTCGGGAGGCAATAAGCAGATACAGAAGTCAAACACACCCTGAACCAACATTTGTAGTTTACTTTTATATCCTGTGAATCGCTCTGGACTGAGCGACAGAGTCATACACGAGGTCCAGAAAGCAGAACGCACGACGCCATCGATAAGCACGCAGTTTGTGCTCTTTGTGTGGCAGCTCCATACACTCTCCTCCAGTTTTGCACTCAGATCAGCTTCGGGCGCCGCGAAGCCCTTTACAGGCTCGCTGTTCCAAAACTCGAGCATTCCACCAGGTTTGCCCTCGGTGGTGAACACCAAGGGTTCCAACAAAGGTAATAATTTGTGAGATGTGGCCCCAATTGTGTATCTAACTTCCGCACCGGCTTCCTTCGCTGCTTCCTCAATGCCTTGGAGGGGTGATACCTTCCACGACTCTAAGAGTCTTGCAGAGCCGCCACCCGAAGTCATAGCCATCTTGGCGTTCGGTCCAATGACCGCGATCTTCTTGTCGGTCGATTTGAGGGGTAGTAAGCCTGCCTCATTCTTGAGTAGAACGATGGAGTCGGCGGCACAAGTACGAAGGAGCTGGCGAAGTTCGGGCGTATCGACACCCTCTTCTGGTGCATCAAATGGGATTTTCGATTCGAACGCCCGCTTCAAGAGCTCGAGAATCTATCCGTGCACATGGAGTCAATTCAGAAGGAAATAGCGTTCCTTGGTCTGTATCCGTACCTTGCGTACCCGTGCATCGATATCGCTCGGAAACAGTTTCTGAGCGATGAGTTGTCTGCCCACAGCGTCGCCGCGCATAACAGTGGGGCCGCTGGTAAGAAGAAAAGTATGTCAGCGAGAACTTCACCGATGCAAACTGGCTCGACATACGGCATTTCCAGATCCAGTCCGGCTTTTATACTCTCCGCCGTACTGTACACACCAATCCAATCGCTCATGGTCATTCCTGTGTACTTGCTCTTGACAACAATTCGCTTGATGTTAAGCATGAGCTCGGACCTTTGAAACCCCATTCCTAAACGAAGGTGGTCAGTGATAGAATGCGAAAAGGGGGATTTCCTTCCACCTTTCGCAAGATATCCTCCAAGATCCACTTGTCTTCTGAAACGTGGACACCGTTTATCCGGTTGTACCTGCCACAGTTGAGAGTCACGTCCTCCGGGAAGCTTACTGCTCACTTACGCAGTCATCAATGCCCAGGGATTCGACTTTTTGATAGCGATCTGGAATGGTTTCAGGTATATCTCCCTCAGTGCGCGTTCGCTCACGTCGCCTGGACAAGACAGTCATAACTTGAATTTGTCGACAGCTTGACCCAGACGTACTACTGATAGAGAATCTCTCGAATTCTTGGTCGTTGGCAACATAGTGTTTGATGGTGGCACTGACGCCCTTCGATTGCAGGCCATTGATATAGGCAGCGGCGATGAGACCATTCAGAACTGGATCTTCGGAGAACGACTCAAAAGCTCTGCCTCCCAGAGGTGATCGTTGGGTGTTTACGGTCGGGCCAAGGAGGATGTGACAGCCTACGGAAGTCAGTTCGAACTTGTCGAAGTAGTCCCGAGAGGCCGACCTTTAGCGATACACTCGTCAGCTAGTGCTTCTCCAACTTTCTGCGCGAGATCGACATCAAACGATGAACCTAATCCCGTTGACGAAGGAAAGCAACTTGAAGGAACGCCATTGAAAACTAGCGTGGGTACGTGGCTATTAGCGTTGGTGAAGTATTGCCTTGAAAAGCATACATTTCGTGCCCCGGACGCCATTGGGTCCATCACTCATTCGCATAGAGGGTATACCTGCCTCTGGTACGGGCTGAGTATGCCACCATCCCTGGATATTATAGATGAGTGGGCTGAAATGAGAGGCAAATGAGGTTGAACTGACGAGACCTGCGAGAAGTCGGATTTTGTCCGGCATAGCCAATTGGGCAAGTTTCTCTTCGATGTCGAAGGTCATGTTGGGAAAAATTGAGATTCTGGAGTCTGGTCTCTCAATCCCACACGTTATATATGTATGGGTCATACAGTAAGAAACTGGGGAGAGCCGGAATTACGGGTGTTCCAATGAATGTGGGGAATGATGTGGGGGAATTCGAAGGGGCCCCTAGGGCCCCAAGGACAGTTAATCCGATTTAATCCCGTCAAATTCACCAAACCCCACTTGTCCGGATGACTGGGATGACTGGGGCAATCAGCCTCCTTCTATCCGATATCGCCTATGTACAAATCGATTTCGCGCGAGAGTATGGTACATGGCAAAAGCATTGGTTGGTCTAGTTTTCTGCGTCTCTGAAGTTGCCTGAAGCAAGGAGTACGTCCTTCACGTATTGTTGTCCGTCCATTCCGTCCATATTCGTCGAGTGACTGACCCACGCCCACTCATCGCCCTCCCTGATAGTATTCTTGGCTTGTTCCTTCACCAAGAAAAGTGATTCGGTTCCCAAAGGAACTCTAAGAGGTAGGTCTTTGGCGGGACCGTCCTTCCCTGTTGAGGCATCCGCCAACGTAATAACCGCCTGGGCCATCTTGTTCACGTCACCGAGATATGGAATTTGATCGTGCATCGCGCGGAACATGGCACACGCGTTCGACGGGTCGGTATAAGCAGGGTGTTGAGGGGCGAACTGGGCGTTTCCTGCTCGCCATTCTGACTGGAATCCTCCAGGCTCTATGATGCAACCTTTGATATTCCAAGATGGTGACATTTCTTGCAAGAAAGATTGAGTGAAGCCTTCAAGAGCTTATACAATGAATCCGAATCAGTCAAGGGCTCGAGTCGAGGCTTCGCAGACAACGACACAACATACCAAACTTGCTCGCGGAGTAATAGGAAAGCGTCGGATTAGCGCGATACCCTCCCACAGAACTGATATTGAATATTCGCCCTCCAGCACCAGATGGATTTACTTCACGGAAAACCCTAGCAGCCTTGAGCGCGATGAGCGATAGTGAACGTGGTAAACAAGCATAATATTGACCTCTTTTGAAACATTTACGGGTCCCCAGAACTGCACATCGAAGTTGCGTCTGGCTTCCTCGTCCGAGATTCCCTCAATCTCTCCGAATAATCCATATCCAGCGTTGTTCACAACAATGTCTACGCGTCCAAATGCCTTGACAGCCTCATCAAAAGCTCTCTTGATCTGTTCTGCTTTCGTGAGGTCGACCTTTTGTAGTAAGAGTTGGTCTTTTGAGTAGGTAGTGGTCAGGGACGCATGGGATGATGGATCTCGTGAGGTCGCGACCACTCGTTCTCCAGACTTAAGGACGAGCTCTAGCAAACTCTTTCCAAGACCTGTCGATGTTCCTATAAAATTAATGGAAAAGGTTAGACTCTTCAAAGTCGGACGAAAGTTTTGCAATGCGAGATACCAGTGATGAACCAAACGCGAGACATGTCTTTCTGAGAAAGTTAACATGTATGATAGATGTATATATACGCCCTCTCCCGGTGTTCGCGCGCAGCGAAAAGACGATGAACGATGGATAGTTTCGTGTGGCCGTTCATGCTTTCGAGGACTTGGAGTAGAACGGCCGCCGGCCGTATGTGTAGGCCATTTAGAGCTGTGGGTTGCTTTAATTACCCATTGGAGTCGTTGGTGGTTGTTTGTTGTGGTGAATTGAAGTGAAGGAAGTGCAAGTCCGAAGAACTGAGGAGAGTCGACTGTCGCAGATGAGGAAACAGGAAACAACTATAAATTGGCCGACTACGCTACTTGAGTAACTCAGGCAAACAAATGTAAATACAGATATTTCCCCCGCCGGTTCATTGTGATAGTAGATGACGGTGAAAATGTACGAAGGATATCGAGTCGAGAGTGAGCGTATAAACGATATATCATAGGTGAAGAAAATTTGGTACTTTGATTGGCCGTTGTTTGAAGGTTTTCACGACGTCATTCTTCGAGCGCTCTGTCCGTTTATATTCCCAGATTGAAAACTCTCTTCCTCGGCTCCGTTCGGGCCGACGCGCCGTGCTCGTCAACTGCAAAATGTAGGTCCAGATGCGTCGAGCTTTCAGCCTCAACTTGAAGCTAGGGTTCGTCTCAAGAGACTGTTTAGCATTCAGTTACTTCCTCTCTCCACGATTGATCCACTGTATATATATTCCATGCGTTTTTCTTATTTAGAACATACAACAACAACGATACGGATAATCCGTCAATTATTCAAGAGGGAGCAAAACACTATTAGTACAAGAACCGTTGATCCGTGGTACCATTCTGAAGGTTCATCTGGTCGAAGAGAAAACGGAAGCGACGTTCAGCTTCTTGATGGCGGGTTGTATGTGGGTCTCCGTTCCCGTATGCAGATGGCGTAGGTGAAGCCAGGTTTGTGAAAGTCCTTCGTCCGTGCGCCTGCTGCGAGTCACTACCGATAAGGGAATGCAAGGCCTGGCGATAATCCCTTCCGGAATCAGCTGGGTCAACAGCAGCAGAGTGCGACAGAACAGCAGGAAGGGGGCGCCCGACGACATGCCGATTAATGCTTGTTTTGCCCAACTGCTTTCTGAGCTTTTCAATCTGGTCCATGATAACCGCTTTGAAAGACGGTTTTTCGTCATCCTCTATACCGGCCAGAATGACCAAAGAGGAGACACTGCGTGTTCCAATCAGTAAGGATGCAGTAAACTAGTTCCACCACGTACAAAGCTTCCTTAAGATAAGCGAAGCTGAACTTTGAGGTTGCTGCCGCAATTTCGTTGACCAAGGAGTCCGGGAATTCCACGTCCTTGTCCGCTAGTTTGTGTTGCCAATACTGAGCATAGAGTGCTCGTTCATCGCGATCCGGGTCGTCAAAGAGGCTAAAAAAGGGGATGAGTATCCGCACAACGCGAACAGAAGATCTATAGATACTATTTACGATCGAACCGACTAGGTCGGGTACTGAGGCCAGGATCCAAGCGGTCGAAGTGGTTTGTGGTGCCGATGACGAGCAAACCATCATTTCCTTCGAGTCCATCGAGCTGGTTCAGGAAGAACGAGCGGTTGCGGTCGGTAATGAGACTGTCAAGATCTTCCAAAACCACGACACAAGGAGCTAACTGGCGAGCTTTGTTGAATACCATTTGCATAGAGTATTCGTCTCCCAAGTAACCTTTGTAAGATTTTCAGCCACAGGCGAGTGATTTAGGTCAATGTCTTACTCTGGAAGGACTTGACATAGAGAGGTGCATATCCTTTAGCGTCACAGGTCTTCATGATAACCTTCAAGCTGATGGTTTTGCCATTGCCTGGGTCATCGTGAGGTTCTGATGAACCCTGAAGAGGCGCTGGGCTTACCTGGCGGTCCGTGCATGATCAAACCGCGCTTCGCAAAGAAATTCAAATCAAAGGACAATCCGGGTAAATGACATTTACAACTTACCTTCCACGGGATACCCAAGTCCTTGTACAGCTCTTCGGAATTGAAGAAGCCGTATACGTCCTTCTGAAGAGATTTCTTGAAATCTTCTTTCAAGATCACGTCTTTCCAGTCTGCCTTCTGGAGTTCGTACCAGAGACCAGCGTCCTTTCGCCAGAATCCTTGGTCGAAAACCCAGATCTCGTTGTGCAATCTCGACACCCAGTCTCCCGCGCTCATCAGAAGATTTCTGATGTTCGCTTCAGGACCTATACATATACATGATCATTGTCAGAGGCAGATTGCGGGAGGTCGTAATAGAGAAACTAACCCTTATGAAGCACATAATGTTGCGTCTTGATCATCAGTCCCAAGGGGTGCTGTGTGAAGGGTAACAAATAAGTATCAAATTATACGAAATTCCGCCAGTCTCCACGTACCGAAACTGTGAACAAGAGGAACTCCAAACCCTACGAAATGGGTTAGCGACCGTTGAAATCAGGCTGATCCGAGAGCTACAAACCTCCCAGGTCACATTAAAACCACCGACTTCTACGCCTTCGACAAGGATGCCGGGCACAGGACCTGAATTTCCCAAAGATACATAACGAAGATTGGTGATGAGTGGGATGTCGTCCATGGGGATCGCCTGTGCAGTAGGCAGCGCGTGAACGTTAAACTGGTAATCGTCGGTGAGAAGTAAAGAATGGTCAGGATACTGTTTGCGTATCAACTCTGCCCTTGGAGGTTTTCAGCACGTATAGCTTGTGCCAGTCTTACATGGAAACACACCCTGCTGAAGCTGGCCACGAGTGCTTTGCAGACGCTGTAGTCGAGTTAGGAATGGATCCATGAGCAGCAGAACACCTCGTACATTGTTTGATCCAGGAACGGTAGAACCCCTCCTGTTCGCCATCGACCCACACATTGAGGAATTCGTCGTCGTTTCTGGGAGCCATGGTGGTAACTGTTCAACTTCAAAGATGCTGTTACTGCGGAGTCGTGGGCAGATTTATTATAAGTAAGTCATTGTGATAGAGATCGAACGGCGTGCCTTACCCGATGAGCGCCAAAGCTAGAATGCGAGCGCCTGAACCCCGTGACCTCACCTTCTCTTTCACGACCACCATGGCTGCTAGTGCTGCCGACGTCCGAAGTGCTCTTTCCATCGCAGGACCCTCCAATACCAATCGCTCTCAGCAGCTCAAAAAGCAGCCTACTCAGACAGCAAAAAAGCCTGAAGGAATATCCCGAGAACTCTATTCACTCATTGGACCATCTGCCCCATCCCTTGCTGCCCAATTAGCCAAACCTCGTCTAAAACAAAAGCCTAACCTAGGAGGAGGAGGAAAGGTGAAATGGTAAGTGTGTGGATGGTATCTTCACGCGACGTGTGCCACTGAAATAGGCTCATTAGGGAATGGCGCACTTTCCAGAACAACGCGAGATCGGATTCTCTCCAGTTGGGCCACTGGGTTAAGGCGACAGTTGATCCCGAGTCTGGTCAGTCTCAATGATTCACTTTTGTATCTGTACTCACCAAGCTCATGCAGAATATCCTTTCGCTAAATATAACGTTCAACCCACTCACTATACTTGGTCACAAGATGAATATTCCCGGCACCTAGAAGGTCAAAGATCCATTCTCACAACTACAAACCCTCTCACAACTACCGATATAGACACAGAATGGACGAAAGAAGAAACAGAGTACCTATTCAACCTCGCAAAGGAATACGACTTGCGATGGTTCGTCATCTTCGACCGCTATGATTATCCGAGAGGAGAGAAAGACCCTCGTCCCATCGAGGTATCATGTATCCAACTAGAGGCGTTGGATGTCTCTCATGTTGATTCTTCAGGACATTAAGGATCGATATTTCAGTGTTTGCCGCAAGCTCGCCCGAAACCGAACGTGGACAGACGAGAATGCTAAAAATCATCTTGTCAATTCAATGCAATACGACAAAGGTGGGTGGCGAGCTATAGAGCGTGTATCTATTCGCACTGATAGGACCACCGCCAGACCGAGAACGGATGCGTAAGCTGTACTTGACCAGTCTGGATAGCCGGACACCAGAGCAGCTGGCAGAGGAGGAAGCATTATTCATCGAAATAAAACGTCTGGAACAGAACGAACGAAAATTCAAGAGAGAACGAGAGGAGCTTCTTCGAATAATCGCAGGCGTGGAATCTGGATTGCCAGACATCGTCGATGACGATCCTACAATAAGCCTCTCCTTGGATCCAAAGAAGAGAAGAAAGGCCATGGATTTGGATGTTCCACCGACGCCTATACTTACCGCTCCCCTTATGAGAAGACCTCAAACATTGAAGAACGCGACCTACGGTATGTTTGAACCTGAGTCCTCAGTGAATAAAGCTCATATTCCGAACTATAGATGCGCAACATTGTATTATCCGGAACGAACCCTCCAGCACAACGCCAGCTACTAAAGCAGCACATACACCCTCTTACATGCGGTCATACAAGCTACCAGTGCCCAAAGCTGCCATTGCGCCCAGGGTCACGCAGACATTGGGGGAACTCGGAATACAGCACTCGAGGCTCGTCATGCCGACCAAGGAAAACTGTGCCTTACTGGACTCTCTATTGGAAGCAACAACCGCATTGGTCGAAACAAAGAAAGTCGTTGACAAGGTTGAGTACGATATCAAAGTCCTCAGATCACAGCTGGAGAGTAGAGACCCTGATGATGCGGAAATGGACAACGGAGACGGCACGGCATCCGTTGCGGATGGTATGGAGTTTGATGACGGTGACGTCGAGACGCAGAGAAATGGGAGAGCAGAGAGTGTCGCGAGTGCTCGGAGCAGTCGCAGTCGGAAATTGGTTAGTGTTGTCCCCTCACCCCGTTTCTCTGTCTGACGCACACTTAGGGCCGTCGGTCCATGTCGATATCATCCGTCGATACATCTGTTACTGCTCCGAGTCGAGCGACCAAACGCCAGAAGCGGAGCTAAACAGACCATCTCACTTGCGTGCACGTACTACATTCTGTATAATAGACCGCTTGGATACATACATGGCGGGATCGTGGCTGAGAAAGTTCGTGAAGCAGGTAGAGCAAGAAAGACGACGACGATATGAAGAAAACCTAAGGTTGTGTGAATCTCAGGACAAAGTTAACGATGACAGCAGCTAGAAAGTGAGAATATGAGCATTTCTTCGGTGATGTTGGTCGTGTGCCTCACCAAGTAGAGCAATGCAGAGTAAAGTCTAGATCCTATTAGTGAAGGGGAATGCAAGGATGAGAAGGACAACTCACCGGCCCAAGTCTGTCATCATAAGGCCCTTTTCCTCCTCTCCGTATAGATGCCGCTCGCCAGTGGTACGTATAAAGTGCGTATACCATTATCGCCATTGCTATTCGGGCGATGATGTCAACGAATGGGAAGCCCGGGGAGGATCCATGAAGAGCAGGGACGAACCAACGAACGAGAACATGGCAGCACTAATTTTGCCAACCTATATAGCAATTCAGCCGCGATCCTAAAGCCTTTATCCTGCACGGTACTCGCCTTATCACCAAAGTTCAACAGTCCAACGGCTAATCCACCGAGAACGACAGTGAAGTGAAGCCATGATAGGAATGTTCGCTCGTTCGCAAACGAGACCTTGGGTTCAACACGCACAGGAAGTGCAATGCGTTTTGCAGCAGTACGCTGCAGAAGAGGTTGAGTCGACATGGAGGAAGAGAGGAAAGAGAATCGAAGAACTCAGTTACTGAAATAAGTCACCTCTTATGTAAAGTCAAGACAGCCGACGAACGTGCGGGGTCTACGCGATCAGATTGGTTCCTTCATCTCACAAATTCCAACAGGCAAACAAGTTGGACGCAAAATTAGATTGCAAGAGTGCCCTCAGTGTGTTTTGAAAAAGTGCCTATAGTAGCATGTACTATTTTGCCTAGACAACTACAACAACCCCAGAAAGATAACTCGAAACGACCTACAGGATACCGAAGGATCATTGATCATGGGACGTCATCTTTTTACCTTTGCCCTGGCCCGCCCAACATTTTCAACCGATCCTACGTGCATCGCGCGAGCAAAATCAACTTCAGAATACTTTGTGTCAGGTCAAGTGCACGTACTGGATGTATACTGGGACCACTTCCTTGACTCGGTGGGGGCGCGCCATAGTCCCCAGGTGGGGGACCAAAGTTGTTGGACGGCGGCGGCTTGAAACCGTTCGGGGGACCGTTAAAATTACCAGCACCGGGTGGGGGTCCCATGTTATTCGGTCCTTGTCCGTCTTGCCCTTGGCCTGGAGGGGCGTTAGGTGGGAACGGGGGGAGGGCACCGGGGGGTAGGTTAGGGGGGAATGGCGGTGGACCTATTGAGGAAACAAGTGAGCATAGATCTGAAAATGGTTTCGTGGACGAGCTTCACCTCCGGGAAAGCCTGGAGGTCCCATGCCAGGAGGCATCATGGGAAAACCGGGGCCAGGAGGAAACGGTGGACGAGCTGGATGAGGAACCATGGGTCAGAAACAACATCCCCAGAGAAGACGGATTATTACGCACGCGGGCCTTGTCCCATAGAAGGTGGGCCCATTCCAGGAAAGCCAGGCGGAGGAGCACCAAGATGTTGTGGCCCAAAACCAAAACCGCCAGCAGGAGGACCTTATGTCGATGAGTTGCATGAACAGTCGATATGTGTGATGGGTATTCACCTCCTGAGCTCTAGAGCAAGGACACATGTCAATACAAGAGCTTCCACGAAGTGTCGTGTGCACTCACCTCGTATGCCGACGTGATTTGGTCAATAATACTCTGTGCCTTGTCATGACCGAGAGCTGCCAATGAACAGAGAATTAGCAGTGGATTCTTGCAGTCTTTTCAAGAGACGAACATGCGTAGTAATCTTTCACATTGGCTAGATGGTTCCTTCCGCTATTGTGGGCCTTGCGAACTGCACATTTTGTGAGTATAAGCAGAGTCTACAGAGAATTTTGACGCACCTGAAGCGGAGTCGTGAGTAAGATAAACATCACAATAATCACAATAGTGTTTCTGTGGTAGAGGTTCAGTTCAGAAGAGGTAGGCAAGAGAAAGAGACGTACAGGCATGGTGGTAGAGGTGGACGATAAAGTCGCGAGCGTCGGAGTTTGATTACACCTTACCAGTCGCGCTTCATTGCGCACCGTGACCCTTGCTCAACAACTATGGATCCTTCATCGTCGGGTATTCAAGAACCATTCGATCTTATTCGATTGTCACTCAGTGAAAGAGTATTCGTGAAGCTCAGAGGTGACCGGGAAATGACAGGAATTTTACATGTACGTCGCAAACTCTCTCTCTGCAAAGACCATCCTCAACTTGGTACTTATTCTATAGGCATACGATGGCCACATGAACTTGATCCTGAGCGATGTAGAGGAGACTATCATGATCGTAGACACAGAATCACCGGAGGCGCAGGGAACTGTCAGCGTACGCAAACACGAAGTCCTTGGTCTGATACCCTTACAATATCTACTACTTCAGGTCGCGAAACGGAAAATGGAAATGCTTTTTGTCAGAGGGGATGGAGTGATATTGGTTCGCTGCTTTCCATTCTTCCCCTCTTATGCTATCTGACCTGTTTCCCAAGGTTTCCCCTCCTTCCAGATAGTGACCTTGGCTGTAATATCTCCAACACACCCTCACTCCAATGATTAGTCTGATTACACTTGCCCCGAGACAATCAAAGCACATATTCTCATCGAAAACGGCATGTCGTTGACTAGCGCGCGAAGTGTTCAATGGCCTACTTCCACCAAAACGAACTGCATAGCAAGTGACGACAGGAGGGATGAGAGAACCGCGGCGGGCCAGCACCACATCATCTCTGCGTGTACAAGAAATGTACACCTAGGTATATTACGATCAGCAAATATATCAATACTCCAATAACCAGCTCGTGTGTTCTATCCGTTTTGCCCTCGTAAACCACGGCGGATCGTGCGGCCTTTTTCCGTCGACGAACACCATTCCTCTCGTTGAACAGTCTCGGAATGTGCTGAGTATCATCGACCTCCATCCCGGTCTGTAGCAAAACGCCTTCGGGTTCGCTGCATCTCATCCTTTAGAATCAATCATTATTTCAACATTCAACGCTCCACCCACGTCGCCACGCCTTGCGAGTCTGATGTCCCAAGAAGTCTTGAAGTTTCGCCCACCGGAGGGTCTTCAAGGATGTCATCTGGCTCCGGTGCTACAGCACCTGACGGCCAGGTTTCGTCTTTGATCCAGGCGCAATGTATGATTTTTATCTGAGAAAAGGAAGATGTGAAATGCCCATAGTAACGGACCTCCAGCCTAGTCCTTACCACCATAGCCATCGGCAATCTCTTTTTGAGAGTTACGCCACTAGACAAGCCCTTCCACACCTTTTCGATACCCCCCTTCCATACGTTGTTGTCATTGACTGCATTCGGAGAATTCAGAAGGGTTTCTAGTTTGTGACGGGACGTGGAAGGTGGGGGCGGCTCGCGACGGTGTCCGTTGGGCTTTAACCAAAGGGCTCTGCGTGCTTCGTAGTACGAAGGACCCGGCAGAGGCAAATTTGAGGATTTGAGACGATCGTCAAAGGAATGGGATTGAGTAGGAATTGTAGAAGAGGCCTCCTTGAAGGAAATCATTACCAGAATGATGAAAGAACGTCCGAGAGCACTCGGACTGAGTAATGTCACTATGGACTTGGTAAGGAAATATTTGCACGTGTTGTGGATATGCCTTGCTGAGCACTGGCTGATGCTCATCAACCTTCCGTTGGCCGGGCTAAGAACCTTCGACCTGAACCATCACCATGCTGTACAAACGCACGCCCTCCACGACCTCTCTCTCCGGCGATGAGGATGACGATGAGCAGACCAAATACATGCTCTACGGCCCTTCCAGTCATAAAGCTACTTTTGCCATTGCACCAGCCAATTGGACCTCCCCTTCCGGCCCTCCTTCCTCGCAGAGCAACTCTCCAATGTCCAGTATCCCCCCAGAAATTCTCATTCATATCCTTAAACATCTCCAATCCACTCGCGATATATACCATACTCTCCAAGTTTCGAGGACGTGGTGTGAATGTTCGGTCGAATTACTCTGGCACAAGCCCACGTTCAACAAACTCGAACCTCTTCTCAAGCTCACCAGACTTCTGGCTTCCCCCCGACAAACCTTCACCTATTGTAACTTCATCCGCCGTCTCAATTTCCTATCCATCGGAAAGGATTTGACAGACGATACATTCACGGTTCTTGCAAAGTGTGATCGTCTTGAGCGCCTTACGCTAGTCGGCTGTAACGCTCTTTCAAGCGATACGCTTAACCAAGTCCTCCCTTCGTTCCCCAATCTGGTCGCCATTGACCTGACTGGCGTCGAGAACACGACAAACGCTGCTATTGTCGGCCTTGCTTCTGTCGCGAAGCGTCTTCAAGGCATAAATCTGGGAGGCTGCAAAGAGGTTGGGGACGACGGGGTCCTCGCTCTCGCCTCGAATTGCCCTCTCCTTCGTCGTGTCAAACTCAGCGGCCTCGAAACATTGACAGACAAGCCCGTTTCGGCTCTCGCGAAAGCCTGTCCTCTTCTCCTCGAAATCGATCTCAATGGCTGCAAGCTGATCACGGATACGGCGATACGTGATATTTGGACGTTCTCGACTCATATGCGCGAAATGAAACTTTCTCACTGTCCTGAGCTCACAGACGCCGCTTTCCCCGCTCCTTTGAGGCGAGACAAGGTGCCTCAAACCGATACCCCCAACCCATTCCCATCTTCCTCCAAACAGGACGGCGACGAACTGCCTCCCCTTGTCATCCCTCGTACTTTCGATCATCTTCGCATGCTCGACCTCACGGCCTGCTCACAAGTGACTGATGATGCCATCGAGGGTATTATATCATACGCCCCGAAAATACGCAACCTAGTGTTGAACAAATGTTCGCTGCTGACTGATAGGTCCGTGGAAAACATTTGTAGGCTGGGAAGGCACCTTCACTATCTTCACCTCGGCCATACTGCAAAAATCACGGATAAATCCGTGCGAACTCTGGCCAGATCTTGCACTCGTCTCAGATACGTTGATTTCGCCAGTAAGTGCTAACCTTTATGTTTGTCCTCGAGTTACCGATCCCCGTTTAGATTGCGTTCTGCTGACCGATATGGCCGTCTTCGAGCTCTCTGCCCTTCCCAAGTTGCGGCGCGTGGGGCTGGTTCGAGTGAGTAATCTCACCGATGAAGCGATCTACGCTCTCGGAGACCGTCACGCTACTTGGAACGGATTCACCTGTCCTACTGCGATCAAATTTCCGTCATGGCCATTCATTTCCTACTCCAGAAACTGCACAAGCTTACACATCTCAGTCTCACTGGAGTGCCCGCATTTCGACAACCGGAACTCCAACAGTTTTGTAGAGAGCCTCCCTCTGTATGTCCTTTGTTCTCATGTTCGCAACATTTGTTGACCTTTAGGTTAGGATTTCAGCACCACGCAACAGTCGGCGTTTTGTGTGTATTCCGGAAAGGGTGTATCCCAGCTGCGCGCCTTTTTAACTGAGCTATTCGACCGTATCACCGAAATGAACGGGACGGACGACACGGAATACGAGGACGAAGAATATGACCCAGATGTCTACCACGAAGACACTCCCGAACCTGAGGTTCCTGGAGACGACGAGGAGGAATTTATCACTCAACGAATAATCACGCCCACCGCTGCACGCGACTTCATCCACCCACGGGTTTCCGTTGCTCTTCGGCCGGCGTCGGCTGACAGTACCACTGAACCTAACTTAGCCAACCCTCAGCTCGTAGCTCGCCCGTCCGCGGTGCCGAGTGCAGCTCCCCGAAGAATAGGCGGACCTCCCAGCGCTGGATTCAGGACTTTGGCAGATGTCTTCCCCGTTGTGGAGACCACCAACTCGCCGCCGCCAAGCGATGTGGCCTCGAATATGAGCGCTGGCACCAGTCGGTCTAACGGTGCTGGGTTCTTTCGCAACTATAGGGACGGAAACCCAACAACATCCGCCAGGAATAGTGGAGTCATGACGCCAGATCTCAACTACGCGGAGATAGGACATGGTAGAGGTGTGCAGTCAGGAGCCTCCGGTCAGAACCACCAAATGCGCCGTAGTCAGGCACATCCTCCCCAGCATCGTGTCCCATTCGTCGAACCCGAACGCCAGGCTTCACCTCCCTCCAATGGAACACCTCCAGGGTCTGCTTCAGCATCAGAGTCACGTAACCTTCCTGTCCTCAGTCAAACGCACCCCGAGGTAGACTGGACATACCGCGAAACCGGATCGCCTATCGGTGAATCGAGTGGCTCTTCATCACGAGAGTTACATGATTCCGTCCACTCAGCGTTGAGTGGAACCACCGCTGATCCAAGGGGACGCAGTGTCAAACGAAGCCTCCGCAACACACTGAATGCGGCTGAGCATTACGCTAGCTCATTCTTGTTCGGGCGCTCCTCTGCTCGCATGCAGGAGGATGGAGCTGGACCTAGTACCTCTCCTACTACCAGCACAAATAATACTGTCTCCAGAGGACAATAATCGTCTCCGGATATCCTTCGCATTTCTTCCGTCACACCCTGTATTAACTATCATTTCTTTCGGAGTTCGTACAAGACTTTTGTTTCTGGTTTGCCAACGTACTGTACCCTTATTCATCGGATTGTCTTGGTTGGGATTAATGTATAGACTGTCACATATGAGGCCACCAGTTGTGCGATGATTCTGCACTGTACTCGCGTGAGCAACAAATGGTAACCGCGTTGTATGCCTGTGTTTTGTGTTTCCTGTTAAGCGTCCGAGTCAATCTCTTCCTAATTCAAGTCACTCCTCACTTCTTCCCCCTCCATACTTGCGCTATGCCTGGCCCTTCTAAGCCCGAGGACCCTCTCATTCCGCTATTCAAATCCATTGGCCTCACCCAGGCAAAAGCCGCAGAGGCAGCCAAGTCTCCGAAAGCAGCAGCCACCTTGAAAAACTTGATCGATAAACATTCACTCACTTCTCGGGAGGGGGTTAACGACAAGACTGCTACTCTCATCGCTGCGCTAGCAGGGCAGCTCGCGAAAGTTGAAGTAAACGACGATGCGGAAAAGTTCATTCTGGAGAGGATTTTGGATGGAAAACTCAAGTCGGTTGATCAGGTTACGGGTAAAACGCCGATCTCCTAGATTTGATGAGTGGGTTTAGCTGAATGGATATTCTATAGCTGCGGTGAAGTATGCTAGTACTCATCCGACAATCGATGAAGCCGAGTTCGATAAGGAGTGTGGTGTCGGTGCGTGTGCTGTCTTCTTTGTCCCGAGGTCACTGGACTGAGAGTGTACGAGTCAGGTTACAGCATCTCACCTGAAGAACTGTTGAGCCAAGTATCCGATTATATCACCTCAACATCCGTCTCTGGATGGGACAAGCTCGGTCAGACCATCAGCGGGGTCAAATCGGTACCTACATTGCGTTGGGCAAATCCCCTCGAGATCAAGAATGCGGTTGAGAACGCTTTCGTGACAACTTTTGGCCCGAAAGAGACAAGTAAACCAAAAGCGAAGGTCATCTATCTCCCTGGTATGGTGTAAAAATTACTAAGGCATGTTGCAGGAACCCGCTTCCAAACCTGCAAAAGCTGCGAAAGACACGACCAAAGCGGTTGAAGCCACCCCCTCTACAAGTTCCGTCTTCGAAGAAGGATTCCTCGGGGCCCTTCACAAACCAGGCGGTAACCCGCAAATACACCCACGCCTCAAGGAGGAGCATTTAGCTGTAACCGGAGGTCAAGTTTGGACGCGATTCCCTCCAGAACCTAATGGCTATCTGCACATTGGTCACTCGAAAGCTATCTTTGTCAACTTCGGTTATGCTGCTCACCACGGTGGCAAATGCTATCTACGATACGATGATACCAATCCGGAGAAAGAGGAAGCACATTATTTCGATAGCATCCTGGAGACGGTGCGATGGCTTGGTTTTGAGCCTTGGAAAATCACCTACTCCAGTGACTACTTCGACAAACTGTATGAGTTGGCGGTAGAGCTCATCAAACGCGACAAAGCCTATGTCTGTCATTGCACCAGTGAGTCTCAGCTCCGTACAACCCACTGAATGCCAAGCTCATGGTAACTCCCTCATAGAGGATCAGATCAAGTTCGATCGCGGCGACCGAGGGGAGGGACAGAAACGCGAAAAGCCTCGGGCATGCTCACATCGAAATCGGCCTGTCGAGGAATCGTTATCGGAGTTTGAGAAGATGAAGGATGGAACGTACAAACCGAGTGAAGCGAATCTGCGTATGAAACAGGATCTAGAAGACGGCAACCCGCAGATGTGGGATCTCACAGCCTATCGTATTCTGGAGACGCCCCATCATCGCACTAAAGACAAATGGAGGATCTACCCAACGTATGACTTCACGCACTGTCTGGTCGATAGCTTTGAGAACATATCGTGAGTCGTTTTTCTCTAGCGACCGAATGTGAATGTGACCTGGTATTATTGCAGGCATTCGTTGTGCACGACGGAGTTCATCCTTTCTCGGGTCTCCTACGAGTGGCTGTGTGATGCTTTGGAATTATACAAGCCCAGGCAATCCGAATACGGTCGACTTAATCTCGAAGGAACCGTAATGTCGAAGAGGAAAATTCTCGCGCTCGTCGAAGAGGGATATGTCACTGGTTGGGATGATCCTCGCCTCTACACCCTTGTTGCCTTGAGACGCCGAGGTATTCCTCCGGGAGCTATCCTTTCTTTCGTCAGTACTCTGGGGGTGTCGACAGCCACAACAAGTATCGAGGTCGCAAGATTCGAGCAGTCGGTGAGGCAGTACTTGGAGAACACTGCCCCTCGTCTACTCATGGTTCTCAAACCGCTCAAAGTGACGATCGAAAACCTCCCGGAGGACTATGTCGAGTTCGTCGCCCCCCACCCCAAATCTGCATCTCCTGGCGCCAAAACCATACCCTTCACCCGCCATCTATACATCGATGCAGATGATTTCAGATTAGAAGACTCGAAAGATTACTTCCGACTAGCACCTGGCAAGACAGTGGGTCTTTACCAGGCACCTTATCCCATCACTTGCACTTCCTATAAAACCAACCCAGAGACCGGTGAAGTCGTGGAACTTATCTGTCGCCTAGAGAACGAGGGTCAGCCGAAGAAGCCAAAGGCTTTCATTCAGTGGGTTGCGGAGCATTTGGCCTCTGGAAGCCCAGTGCGAGTAGACGAGACCAGGATCTTCCATCCACTCTTCAAGTCAGACAAACCCAGCGGTGACTACAAGGCAGACATCGACCCCAACAGCCTAGAAATCGTGAAAGGCGCCCTCGTTGAGGTCGGTTTTTGGAACCTTGCTAAACAGGCCTTGGAGAATGCTCGGAAGGAAACCCTAGCCAGGGCGAAGTCATCCACAACGCCAAATGACGCGTTCATCGACCAAGTTGTTGGCAACGAGTGTGTTAGATTCCAGGCCCTCCGCGTGGCGTACTTCGCGCTCGACAAGGACGCGCGCGTCTCGTGCTTGAACCCTGGCTCTGATGAACTCGGACGGAAGCAGGGTGACTATTTGGTACTGAACCGTGTGGTTTCGCTCAAGGAGGATTCCGGAAAGTCAGCGTAATGCATAATTAGACAAGCAGATTACAGGTGTACATATCATAGACGAGTGGAATGAGTCCGCTATGCGGCCACCAGGGCATGTAAATTATATATCTCTTTGCGAACTGCGTAGTACACGTCAGAAACATTTCCCTCCAATTCCACTCTGCCAACTCCACTCTTTCGCACCGCGACCGTATTTTCCAGACGACCAGAAGCACCCGTATTGGTTGCACCGCATATGAGAACACCTTCTCCTATGAGTTCAGCATGAATCCCGATGGCGGTAAGCCGTGATTTTAGAGCGGTCAATTTGAGTTCTCCGATCATTGTGGAGCTTGGCAGGGTAGCGGTAGGTCGCGATCCGAGGACGCGAGGCTTACTGGACGAGGTGGAAGTGTCCGTTGTGGTTTGATCATCAGGATCCTCTCGCGTAGGCACAACGGAGACGGGCTCCAAGACAGGGATGATTGAACTGGCGTGGGCAACTACCCTTCCTGTGACGAAACCGACCTCATTGTCCTCGAACTGGGGGAGGCATTGAATATCCTCGTCCCTGCGTTAAACAGATGATGCTTACCTTGGATATCTTCAGACTTTGAAGGAGCTCATCACTTATGGATATGGAGAAACTGTTCGTCTGCTGACCGATCTGAACACTTTCACCCATAGTAGGTGCGTGAATGTCCTTCGTCATGGCACGAATATTTGAGCAGCTCTCGATAAGAGCGTTGGTAGCGCTTTCGGAAGCATGAACAATGATCTGGAACGAGGTTAACACCCGGCAAACGGATAAGGGATCGATTATAACTAACCATTTTTCGGGGACTGATTTGTGGTATTATTGTTTTTATTGCCCGCCCGTCAGAGAGTCCCTCCATGTCAACGAATAACAGCCGGCAGGCCATCTGTACCTCTACATCGGACGACACGAATTTCGAAGGTGGTTCCAAGGCTTGACGCTGCGGTAAAAATCAGCACCAATCAACCAGCGAGGACGATATTCCTACCTCATCTTTCTCAGCCTGTTTCCGGCGGGGATCGTTAGGATCGTCAGTGGCTTCCTCCTCTAGTATTTTGCTTTTCCTTAACCACATTCCAACGTCGATTGTCTCTCCATATTCGTCAACTCTGCGCTTCTTCTCGACATAAGGAAACATACGGAACCGCTGTGCTTGCCCGTCGACGGATTTGAAGAAAGAGGTCCCTTTGGAAACGTTTCCTTTGAGATAGATATCGTACGACAAGAACTGTCTTGTAAGTCCCTCGTCCACGTCCATATTCCAGTCTGCGCGGTCAGATTTGTCGCGCTTGCCGTTTTGGCCGCCGTAGTCATCATCCTCATCTCCGAGCGCACGTCGAACTTCTTCTTCGTCTTCATCGTCAGAGTCCGAATCACTGTCATCTTCGTCTGCTTCAAGCATTCTCTGGGTACGAGCCAGGGCCGCTTGAGCCGCTTGTTCTTCCTCACGAGCCTCGCGTTCTTTCTGTAAATGGGCCTCTAGTTCGGCACCTTGAAGAGGGACTTTGGCATTCATCTGGTCGTTTCATCAGTCATTATCAAAAAGGGTGTATTGGAACGCACCTGTAGCTTCAGAGGCTCATCCATCATGACATTGCTTCCGATCTTTCCGTTATCCCACTTCGTTTCTGCTCTTTGACTCTCGTTCCACATGTCGAAGAGCTTGCGCCCTAAAGTACCCTCGTCTGAGCGTCCTGTTAGCAACACGACGTTGTCCGGGATGGCAGCGAAGTCGCAGAACAGTTGCCGTGAAGGCCCATACGAAAGAGAGGCGGGGACCGCCAAAATCAGCTTTGGGTCTTTGGACGAATATTTCTGGACAAGTGCTTGAGGATTTGGGAAGAATTCAAGGTGTCTTGAAGAGCATAGATTAACGCAGATACATATGCAGTTAGAGACCACGAACTTGCCTGAAACGTAGTGCAAATGCACCCAATGCTTCTTCATCGCCGTCATCATCTCCGCGCTTTCGCTTTCGGTCTTGCCGATGGCCAGTCCCTTCCTCCCCCACATCCTCTTTACTGATCGTACCTCCGAGCCACTCCATCATACTCCGTACAAACGTGAGCATCTCAGTCGCCGACCGTGAGAGGAGGCATATTGGGTATCGAAGTCGTGAGTAGTTCCAATGCTGATCCAAAAGCACGAGTAATTCTAGAATTCGTGTGCTAGAATCGCAGGGAAGAAGAAGAGACGATTTGGATGATAATGTTGCCGTCACAGTATCTGCAAGAGAAATTAGATCTATAATTGGGTGATATGCTTGAAAGACAAACCTATAAGTGCAGCATCCCGATCCTTTCGTCGACTGGAGATAACTGACGCGCGTTCTGCGTCAGTTATAAGGAGATCTGGTCTGGCGAGGGGTTCAGACACGCCTCCTGCGGATGTTCGCAAGAGGACAGTGCCATCGAGGTGCCGTTCTTTCATATGGTTGAGGTTCACAGCATAAATAATGGTTCCAGAGGATGGCGATCTGATTTTCCATATTGTCCCACCGATGGTATGTCCAGCATTGAAAGGAGTGATGGTAAGACCTTGACATTTCCCTGTAAACAATACGGTCACGGTCAGCGTCGTGCATAACCTGAGAACCAAGGGATATACCCTGAAGATGTGCAGGTTGCGTATAACGAAGGGTATTGACTGTGTCGAAAGCATCTTGAACTTCTCTCGATGTCGCAATGAATCTTCCAGTTGTATTTGCCTTGGCCTGTTCTTTGCTCGTATCTACAGGCGGATGTTCGTCTGGTGTAACGTCCATTTCGTCCAGCTCGTTCGCGCGTGGTTTTTCAACTTCATCCCCAACATCCTGCTCATCACGTATCGTCTCAACCTCCTCCATTGACGCTATTCGCGCCATTGCCTGGACCGGAAGGGTCGTGTATGCCGGTGCTTTGAGTCCCCAGCGGGAGTATGCATACGCGTAAAGCCCCGAATGAGCGAGGTCGCCGTGCGACATGAGCACTAAGTCCACAGTCGGTGAGTATCTATATTTCATCCATTTAGTACACGTCCATTTCAGACTAAAGACCAGTAAAAAAGCTATTCACTCTCTCAGATTCCGACAATATTCATCCCATGCATGTGCAGGTGCCGCATTCTCTTCCAAAGCAGAGATTTTCTCTGGATTCCAGTCCGGGGAGCCGCAGTCGAGTAATATCCTGACATCGTCAACTTGGAGTAGATAGCATAGAGGCGTTGTCCGGGAATTTCGAGCAGCACCTGAGAGTGGGGTGAATGTGATCATGAAGATAAAATTCCCACAGTCGGTCACCGCGACAAGCTGCGACAGGCCCCTTGTTTGTGACGTAGGCGGCAACACGCCTAGTTCATAACATCGACCGAGACCACAATGCCATAATTAAACCAGTTCCCTTCCCCCTCCCACTCCGTTCATGCCACCATGCCAGTCTCAACGGTCTCCGCCGCCATCCATATAACACCAGGTATCTTTCTAACACTATACAACTCTCTTCCGAGAACGAGGTCATTAACTTCAGCTGTATCAGTGGTCATTCGAACATTCTTCGGTCATGGCAAACGCAAAGCTGTGAAATACCAAAACTCAGAAGAAGAAGAGGCTACTGATGATATATTCTTCGACGAGTGAGTGATGCGGGTCGACGTAAAGCTCCAGTCTTTCTGATTTCTTTTATTCGTTACCTTTGCCAAGAGCATTCCACATTGTGAAGGGTCAGTACAGTCGTGGCCGATCGAACCAGCACTCGACGTCAGATTCACACCTATCACAGCCTTCATTGACCTTGGTACGCGAAACACGGTTGAGTCCTTACAAGCCTTGTGGGTAAATCAGCAATTCCCTTATACCCATATTGACTCCGGTTCACAGCACCAATACCCATGTCCCCGCACCATACTGGGCTGCCGTCTCACCTGTTCTCATCCCGCTGAGCACTTGCAATGATGCTGCCGACATCTTGATAGAGTGGTTCGGCCCCGAAGATCTGAAACGTGTGGTTGGTGGAGAACGTTGGTGGCAAGTGCGCGGCCTGGACGGCGTCGATGCGGAATGGATAACAGAAAAGGAGTATCTTAGCGAGAGCATACCCGACGTCGACATGGGACGGAAGCTATCTACGAACGAAGAGACGATACTCCGCATGGAAGAGCTTGACACAGTTATGGTTCGTTATAGTTCATACGTTTTCATGTTACCTCTACCAAACTCCTTTGTCACAGTTCTACGTCCACGGAGGTCAGTGTTCCCCTCAATTCTGGACTGCGATCAGTTCTGACGCTTGAAGAATAGGTGGTTACTTCTGGGGCTCAATCAGTATGTGAAACCCCTATGCCTAACTAAAGTCCAAGTTAAATCAGTCACAGACACGCACCGGTACCAGCTTATTCGATATGGTAGGTTTCGATCCAATGTCCACCAGCTCCTTCTTAAACGTCCTACAAGCCCGCAAAAGCAAGGGAAGGGTGTTCGCGGTGAATTACAGGTAACCAAGAGCCTTTCGCAGTTGAAACGACTTTTGACGTATCACTCAGGAAGGCGCCGCAGTATCCTTGGCCATGCCCGCTTCAAGACGTGGTTGCTGCATGTACGTTCCAAGTTCCATGGCGCTGCTTCTGCTCAACACTCTTCAGATCTGTACCTCATACGTCCACCCAAGAATGCCTTACACAAGCCGGTGCCCCCCGAGAAGATAGTATTTGCTGGTGACTCGGCTGGGGGAGGGCTTTGCTTATCGGTGCTGGCCATCCTCCGTGACATGGGAGTACCAATGCCAGCGGGTGCTGTCTTGATAAGTCCTTGGGTGGACTTGACGCATAGTTTCCCGAGCGTGATGGCAAACTCCAAGACCGTAATTCGTGCAACTTCACTCCTTCACTGGACTATACTGAACCGGCCTTTAGGATATTATCCCGGAGCACGGTTTTCTTGCAAAGCCTTCGACACTATGGCCAATTCATCCGATAGCACCCCAGGAGGGCAGGATTGGGCCGACAAAATCCACCCCGCCCCCAGACCCCGGACACGCCGACACTCTGAAACCCAGCGGGGCCAGGGTTCAAGACGACAAAGAAGATGGTAAGACAGATTCCCGGGGCGTTGTCGAGACTCAAGAAGAAATGCAACAAGAAACCTCGGAAGGCCGCAACAGCAAGGAAGGGGACGTCAAAGATGACTCAGGCGATTCGTCGGACGACGACCTCGATCGATGGGAACCCAAACCCCCAAAAGTGCTTATGAAAGATCCAGAAGCTGTGCCGCTTGAATTGCGCTCTCAGATTCAACTATACGCCACAAATGAGTGAGTGCTCACTCCTAGGTGTGAAGGGGAAATCCATGACTCGTGTTGACCACCATATCCAGACAATTAACCCATCCCCTCGTCTCACCCATTTTACAGTCGACGTTGGGAGGGCTTCCGCCTCTGTATATAATTGCAGGGGATGGCGAAGTTCTTCGAGACGAGATCATATACCTCGCACACAGGGCTGCATATCCTCAAGACTATCCTACTAGGCGTGGCGTTCTTCGTAGCCGTCGGCAACGAGAAAATGTAGAGAAGTTTACTACTCCTACGAAGGTCCACTTCCAAGTATATGATGGTAAGCTCATTTGCTGGATGTCGGACTGGGTTTAATCGTGTCCAAATTACAGGGATGTGTCATGTCCTGCCGGTTTTTATGTTCACCCCAAGCGTACGTGGAAGGTTATGATCTAGTTCTGACATGGACTAACTCGAGGGAACTTTCTAGGCTAAGCACGCATATCGTGCCATCGCGACATTCATGAATCACGTCACGAATCATCCGAACGAATTGCCCGACCGTAGTCCATTTCTGGACCTCTTCCGGCCACCTTCGGAGATCACGCTCGAGGACTACGAACGGAAGCCAAAGAGCAAGCGTGCAAAGTCCACGGGCAGCTTGAAGGAGAAGGGAAATGGCGGCATCTCCGAAGTTGCGAATGGCACGCACCCTCCTTTCCCCAAGGAAGGCGCCAAACCCGTCTCCACGCAAGCACTGTTTTCTCCTCCAGCATCCGAGTCAAACCCAGCCAAGGAAATCGAAGTACGTCCGCTACTAACGTTCGCCTTCTGATCGCTCATGCACCAATCCAGGAAGCGTTGGAGGTCATCATGGTGCGGGAACGCGTCAACATACATGGCCGAGTAAGACGAATGGAACCCAGAGACGAGATGCAGGCTCTCCAGGTCAAGCCTGCTGAAGTCGGGTTGATCAAAGAGGCCCCTGCTGTGCGGTGGCATCAGGGCCAAGAACAGTGGGATAAAATGTTCAAGAAGCGTGCCAAAAAGATATTGAAGAAACGAGCGCATTATGAGACCAAATCAGAAAAAATGATTGGACTCGCCAGGGAGCAGGGGTTTTCCCTAGTCCGCGAGCCCGAGCCTGAGGTTCTTATATTAACGAAACCGCCAAGTCGTCCCGACTCCAAAGCAAGGAAGGACAGGGATGGTTCAATACAAGCTAATCGTCGGTGGGGCCCATTAGATTTGGACGATGAGGACCCGCCGCCGAGCGCTATAGCCAACCGGCGTGATACCGTGAGTCGGTTTTCTCCTTTCCCTGCTAAGACTGACAGAACTTTCGGTAGCACGAAGGTTTCGCACTCTTGAGAAAGCATATATACTACGCTGCACCAGTCACTCATCGAAAGATACCTAAACTGAAGGCGTCCGAGGCGGTTAAAGCTGCTTTCGACCCTCACGACGACCCTATCGGTCCTCCTAAGCAATCTGTCTCGGAGCAGCAGGTCAAGAATAACATCCTCCCCATGCATGGTCTGAAGATGTGGGACGCAATTTTACGGTCAGTTATTAGTTAGCATTGCCTCTAGGAACGCCCCACTGATTCCAACACATGTAACAACAGGTATTTCATGCGCGAAACCTCGAGGAAGGCGGCGGACACGGTCGCAAACAACCTGAATGAGTTGTCGATCCCCAATGGTGCTCCAAATACAGGCTCGCAGAAGAATTTGGAAGCAAAAGATTAACGTTCTTTACATATTTAGTAACCTTGGTTGCAGTTCGCTCATTCGCTATTTCTACGGACTAGGGTTATATGTTTGGATATTGGACAGGGTACAATCTACTTACATATCACTTACAGCATATATATGATAGTTTGAACCGTAATAATACACAGATTGTCGTGCCGAATACTCGTGTTCTCCTCAAGTCATGGTGCATGGAGTCCTGACACGCCGAACCAACGAGGTCACCGTCAAGGAGCCGTAAGCCGTAAGCCGCACGGACCAAGTCACAGGTAATGGTCGTGGGAATAATGGGCGTTGGTTTTGTGCAAAATCTTCGCTTAGAAGCCCTTTGAGCTTGCCTCTTTTCCTCTTCGACGTAACTCACTTTCCTGTAAGTGGTCACCTTGTCGCTCTTCTTCCCTCTACAATACCCTAGAATCACTCTAATCCTCATCCTTTGCCCGTAGACTGCACAAAAATGCGTGAAGTCATCTCAGTACACGTGGGTCAGGCTGGTGTTCAGATTGGTAACGCCTGCTGTGAGTGTTTCTCCCTTCTTTACCCATCTTTCCCTATGCAGAGCTGGTCTAGTACGACGTCTTCAACTGAAAACGCGTCTATCTCTGACTCTTTCTTCGTTGTCTTATTTTTTCGACGTGGCGCGATTCTGATCCGATTATCTCTGTAGGGGAGTTGTACACTGTTGAGCATGGTCTCAGCGTCAGTAGAACACTTGTTTGGGTTGCGGATTGAGCTGATATCATCATTACAGCCTGACGGTCGTCTCGCTGAGGGATCTGCATCTCACAATGACGAGGGTTTCAGTACCTTCTTCTCTGAGACTTCGTCGGGCAAACATGTACCGCGTTCTTTGTACGTTGATCTCGAGCCCAACGTCGTCGATGAGGTCAGGAGTGGCCCCTACCGTAGTCTCTTCCATCCTGAGACCATGGTAACTGGTAAAGAGGATGCGGCCAGCAACTGTGCGTAGATTCCCATCCTCTCCCATCCACCTTCTCTGATGGCTTACCAGATGCTCGTGGCCATTACACCATCGGAAAGGAGATGATTGACACTGTCATGGACAAGGTTCGCCGCCTTGCTGACAACTGTTCTGGTCTCCAAGGATTTTTCGTCTTCCATTCGTTCGGTGGTGGAACCGGTTCCGGTTTCGGTGCTTTGATTCTCGAGCGCCTCTCCACCGACTACGGCAAGAAGTCCAAGCTCGAGTTCAGCGTGTACCCTGCCCCCACGCTCGCCAACTCGGTTGTCGAGCCCTATAACTCCGTGTTGACCACGCATACCACCCTCGAACATTCTGACTGTTCATTCATGGTCAGCTCCTTTGACAAATTTCCATTTCATACATCGCCTCATTCGGGACTTTTAGGTTGATAATGAAGCGATTTACGACATCTGCAAGAAGAACCTCAACATTGCATCCCCCGGCCTTACGAACTTGAACAGACTCATCGCACAAGTCGTTTCCTCTATCACCGCATCTCTGCGTTTCGACGGTTCGCTCAACGTCGATCTTAATGAGTTCCAGACCAACCTTGTGCCGTACGTGTCTTCTTTCAAGTGTGCTTCTGATGATTCACCCTGATCATGCTTGCTTGCAGATTCCCCCGTATTCACTTCCCTCTCGCCACCTTCGCCCCTATCATTTCTGCTGAGAAGGCTCATCACGAGCAGAACTCAGTCGCCGACATGACCTTCTCTTGCTTCGAGCCTGGCAACCAGATGGTGAAATGTGACCCTCGTGAGGGCAAATACAGTGCGTGTAACGGTCTCTGAGGGCTTTGACCTGGACTGACCTGTATCCAGTGGCTTGTGCCTTGCTTTACCGTGGTGACGTCGTCCCTAAGGACGTCAATGCCGCCGTCGCCATCATTAAGACGAAGCGAACCATCCAATTCGTCGACTGGTGCCCGACTGGTTTCAAGCTCGGTATCTGCAATGAGCCTCCTGCTCATGTTCCTGGCGGTGACCTTGCCAAGGTTACTCGTAGCATGTGTATGTTGTCGAACACTACTGCCATCTCCTCGGCCTGGAGTCGTCTCGACCACAAATTCGACCTTCTCTACTCCAAGCGTGCCTTCGTCCACTGGTACGTCGGGGAGGGTATGGAGGAAGGTGAATTCTCTGAGGCTCGTGAGGACTTGGCTGCCCTCGAAAAGGATTACGAGGAAGTTGGTATTGACTCTGCTGACATTGAGGAGGCCGGTGAATATTGAACTCCCTTCTATTCTCGGTTTCATTCATGAGTGTTTATGCTTTCTTCACGCCGTTGAACATTATCCATTCTTGTAATCGCTTTCCCTTTTACGTGTTACGCTTTTTTTAGGTCTACATAACATACCTCTCTTTGAATCAGGATTCCCCTCATAAGAATTTTCGTAGAGTTGTGTCTCGCGAAATCAGATGATATTTGCAGAAGTTTGTTACCATGAAAGGAAATTTGACAAACAATCCCTCTCCACGACAACAACTCTTCACATTCGAACATTCTACACTTCATCTAACGGTACGATGCGCGAGGTTATATCTATTCACGTTGGTCAGGCTGGTGTCCAGATTGGAAATGCTTGCTGTAAGTCGCGAAACTTCTTCATATGGGATTTGAATTGACGTCGAATCGAAGGGGAGCTCTATCTCCTCGAACACGGGCTGAGCGTAAGTGGGACGACAGTATGTTTTTCCTTCGGAAATTCATCTCATCTTCATAAAGCCGGATGGACGCATTCCGGAAGACTCCCCCTCAAACACCGACAGCGGATTTTCCACCTTCTTCTCCGAGACCAGCTCCGGAAAACATGTCCCCCGTTCTCTCTATGTGGACTTGGAACCAGGTGTGATAGACGACGTGAAAACCGGGCCTTATAGGAGTCTCTTTCACCCAGAGACCATGGTGACTGGCAAGGAGGATGCTGCTAACAATTGTGAGTGACCAGTCAACGATCAAACCTCATAACTTGCTTCATGGCTACATCCAGATGCTCGAGGACATTACACGATAGGCAAAGAACTCATTGATCCCGTAATGGACAAGGTTCGCCGCCTTGCAGACAACTGTACCGGTCTACAGGGATTCTTCGTTTTCCACTCTTTCGGAGGTGGAACTGGGTCTGGTTTCGGTGCCCTTCTCTTGGAACGCCTGTCGACAGACTACGGAAAGAAGTCAAAGCTGGAATTTTGCGTGTATCCCGCGCCCCAGTTGTCTAGCTCTGTTGTTGAGCCATACAACTCTGTCTTGACGACGCACACGACCCTTGAACATTCAGATTGCTCGTTCATGGTGAGGTTCCCTCACGTAACGATACCTTTGCTCTTTACTGAGTCCCTCTTATTCGAAAGGTGGACAATGAAGCCATCTACGACATCTGCAAAGGAAAGCTAGGGGTGGCTCAACCTAGTTTCTCCAACTTGAACAGGCTCATTGCTCAAGTCGTCTCCTCCGTCACCGCGTCATTGCGTTTCGATGGCTCATTGAACGTGGACTTGAACGAATTCCAGACCAACCTGGTGCCGTGAGTCGAAAATGTCGGTTCATCTATCAGTCACTCATGCACAGCTCCACATTTAGGTTCCCTCGCATCCACTTCCCATTGGCAACATACTCCCCTCTCCTCTCTGCGGAGAAAGCCGGTCATGAGCAGAACTCTGTTCCAGAAATGACTTTCTCGTGCTTCGAGCAGGGCAACCAGATGGTCAAGTGTGACCCTAAGGAAGGAAAATACAGTGAGCGCCTCTCGATGATTACAATAGTCCATCGGATACTCAAATATTCAATACCCTTCAGTGGCGTGTTGTTTGCTCTTCCGTGGCGACGTCGTTCCCAAGGATGTTCAGGCAGCTGTTGCCAGCATCAAGACAAAGCGAACGATCCAATTCGTAGACTGGTGCCCAACGGGTTTCAAGGTATGTTTGCTTTCTTGACAAAGCGTATGATAAACTCACTTCGTCTTCTGCAGTTGGGCATTTGCAATGAAGCAGCTGCATGTGTGCCGGGAGGCGACTTGGCGAAGACCACTCGCAGTCTCTGCATGCTTTCCAAGTGAGTTTATCTATCGAGTGAAAGCGTTACGGGACCATAAAGTTTTGACTAGCACGACTGCCATCTCCGCTGCATGGGGGCGTCTCGGTAAGTCACTCACTGTTCAGGCATCTTGAAAACTGTCTTACTCTTTAATCGGCATTCCAGACTACAAATTCGATCTCATGTATTCCAAGCGTGCGTTCGTCCATTGGTATGTTGGCGAGGGTATGGAAGAAGTAAGCAAAGTCTTGGCCAATTTGCACGAACGTTCAGCGACTCATTCTGCTACAGGGTGAATTCTCCGAAGCTCGCGAGGACCTTGCTGCCTTGGAGAAGGATTACGAGGAAGTAGGAACGGATTCTCCTGATGCTGAGGAGGACGGCGAGTATTGATAGTCCAGATTAACGTTATATCTATACCCATCTAAGTGTGCTCCTTGGTTGTTTGTTATTCACATGGAAAGAAATATTCCTCCAAAAATCCGGGCTTCTTGAAACACGAAAGTTATATAAATACAAGTCGCCAGCTTAAACCTTGTATCGTCTACCCGTCCTTGTGAAGAATGTTTGGAGAACATAGACCTGGAAACTAGAAACAATCCGTCAGCGGCACGCGGATAACAGACATGGGTGTCACTCACACAGCCATTCCAACAACAGCTATGCTCTCAAAGACAGCGTACCAGAACAACCGACTGCAAATTATCGAAGTTGAGTATAGGCTCTGCAGAGATATAATCAAGGCGTACTTCTGAGTAGACTTGACGACCGAGAAGCCCCGGTTCTCTCGTGTGTGGAAACTGTGCGTCGGTCAGTTGAGTAGTGTGGGTGACGACCGAGCGAGGTGACATACTATTTTTGCTCCCTCTTTATATTCATGAGCATACCGTTCAATCGGAAGATACTCTCTTCCAAAGCGCTGGTTTGTTCCGATATCTGACCCTGCTTCGCAGGAGGCTCCCTCCTTGGCTCACTTTCTACCATGATATCGAAATCGACGAGCTTCTCCGTTAAAGTCGACATATCATTTTCGAAGCAGAATGCATATTCTCCGACGATGTTGGCCGTAAGGACATAGTCGCCTTGACGTTCTCGTTGTCCATCAAGGAGTAGTTTTGAGTTGGGGTCTCGAATGTCGAAATCAATGTCAAATGAACCTCCGGATTGGACCTGTGTATGTGAAGTTTGAGGACAAGACGCGAAGCAACAAAAGACAATAGCTGACAGCAAAGTAGAACTAAAAAAGAGTTGTTAGCAGGCGTGAACCAAAGGTATAGGGCATGCCAGCAGACACGTACACCAAGCTTTTCTCCAGCCTTATCCACGTCGGCGTAGAAGCAAAGTCGTTCATTTGCGGCAATAGCGGTCGTTAGAGCAGATCCTCGAACATGAAGACACAGGTATAAAAGGTAAAGAGGAAGCAGGAGGAACATCGTGGATGACGGGGGTATACTGGTGAAGTTCTTGCCGCCGGCGGTTTGGGTTGTCTCTGTAGAATATTTCCACGATAGCACGTGGAGCTTGATCGGCAAGCAAAATATTTTTTCGCATAACCATCTTCGACTTGAAGCTCAAGCTGCAGCTTGCTGCTCGCTGCCGGCCTGCCCTCTGAGCATCGACTCATCTCTCAGACATGAACATCTCACACTCTATCTCGTCTACTGTTGCTGGTGTATCTTTCTCTTTCCTCACTGCTGAAGATGTACGCCGGATATCCGTCAAACAAATCGTTAATCCAGTTCTTCTCGATGGATTAAACCGACCGAATATTGGTGGTCTATATGACCCTTCTCTTGGACCCAGCGATCGTTCTGATCTGTAAGCTCTCATCCTCTAGACAAAGGAGCGCGTATTCACGTCATTCTAGTTGCGCGACATGCCGACTCAATTATTTCACCTGCCCAGGTCATTTTGGACACATTGAACTCCCTGCACCCGTATTCCACCCACTCTTCTTCGCGAACATGTACAATCTCTTTCGGGGAACTTGTCTCTTCTGTCACCATTTCAAAATAGATCGAGAAGAAGTGAGTTCACGTCGATTGGAATTGCGTCAACTTTTGACCATTTTCTCCAGCTCTATAGATACGTCGGCAAATTTAGGCTACTCGAGTATGGGTTGTTAGAGGCTGCTCATGGCTTGGATGATCTGCAGCGGGCTGTTACTGCGCGAGCTAAGGTTGAGAGCAAGAAGAAGGGGAAGAATAAGAATGCAACACAAGGCGAGGAGGAAGATAACAGCGAAGAAAGCGAAGATCCGGATAACGTGGGGGATAAAGACTCTGAGGAAGACGAAAGTCCGGTGGAATTCATGTCGAGGGTCAATCGCTATGTGGCCTTACATCTTTCTCTGGCATCGGGCAGCACAAGGGATAGTTATAAAGATGGTCTTGTGTATCAAGCCAGAAAGGAGCTCATAAACGAGTTTCTGAAGGCTACTATCTTGAGTCGATGTCAAAATGAGGGTTGCGGGAGGTAAGCTCTCTCACGCCTTCTCATTAACCGCCTCACCAATATCGCACAGTTATGGTTATACCTTCAGAAAGGAAGGGTATACCAAAATCATCGAATACGACCTTTCTCCGAAACAAAAAGTCCGCAACACAAAGACGCGACCGGATGTTTTGTTAGGCTCGACAACCAAATCGTCGAACGCGAGGCCACAGCAGGATGACTCAGATGTCGAGATGTCTGGTCCAGAGTCCGATGACGATGGAGAGTCCATTGGCGCAGAGGATCAGGAAGGTGAGGAAGACGAGGAGGAGGAGGCGAATACCCAAGAAGACAATTTACCTCGAGCTGCCAACGGGAAGATCAAGACTAAGCGAGGACGCAACGAGCGTGTTGTTGCCCCCGAGGAGTGTCGAGCTCATCTTCGTCGCCTTTTCAAGAACGAGCCTACAATGTGCTCATTGCTGTACGGAAAACACGGGCCGTTTGCGAAAATAACACCCGAAGGACTTTCTCTAGCCTCTGCAGATATGTTCTTCTTGGAGGTTATCACTGTCCCTCCGACGCGTTTTCGGCCACCTGCCAAGATGAACGATACTCTCTTTGAACATCCTCAAAACGAGTTACTTGCCAAAGTTCTTCAGACGTCGTACCGCCTTCGTGACCTCAACAACAATCTCAAGGAGGTTTCCACCAAAGGTCCGCAGTACGACGAGGTAGCAAGGAAGAGGTTGATGGGTTCGCTCCTGGAGGCTTTGATTCAGCTTCAGGTTGACGTTAATAGCTTCATGGACAGTAGTAAAAACCCGACGCCCGTACGGCAAGGCAAACTGCCCCCGAGTGGCGTGAAACAGGGCTTAGAGAAGAAGGAAGGTTTATTCCGGAAACATATGATGGTAAGTTCGCTACCGTTCTCTTTCTAATCCCGATCACTGAAAACCCAACTTTTGTAGGGGAAGCGTGTCAACTACGCCGCTCGCTCAGTCATCTCGCCGGACGTCAACATCGAACCCAACGAAATCGGGATTCCCCCAGTATTCGCGAAGAAACTGACTTTCCCCGAACCTGTCACCCCCTTCAACTTCCATAAACTACGCCAACAAGTCATCAACGGTCCTCGCGTTCACCCTGGCGCTTCCATGGTCCAGTTTGGGGACGGCCACCAGGTATCATTGGTGGGTGACTATTGTAAATGATGTGGATGATGAGCCCATGAGTCTGACTTCTGCTTAGGATAAACTGGGCGTCGAACAGCGAACAGCGATTGCAAACCAGTTGCTCACGCCTCAAGAGGGAGGACGGACAGCATCGGGAGGGCGCAAAGGGCTTCGAACTCGCACCACCGCCGTCAACAAGAAGGTTTATCGCCACTTGGAAAATGGTGATATCCTGATTCTCAATCGCCAACCGACACTGCACAAACCGAGTATGATGACACACAAGGCCCGCATCCTCCATGGTGAGAAGACGATCAGGATGCACTACGCCAACTGGTTAGTTTTCGTTGAAGTATGTCATGAAATTGTGTTGCTCACCACGTATCCACAGTAACTCGTACAATGGTACGTTTCCACTTCAAGCGGGTCCCCCATAGGTTTCTAATTCTCTCTCAGCGGATTTTGATGGGGACGAGATGAACATTCACTTCCCTCGTAAGCACGGGTATCACTTTTCGTGGAGGCAAACCCTTACTTCCAGACAGAAAATCAGGTCGCTCGAGCCGAAGCTGAGATGCTTTCCAACACGGATAACCAATACCTTGTGCCGACATCAGGGAATCCTTTGCGAGGTCTTATTCAGGATCATGTCGTGGCTGGTGTGTGGATGACGAGCCAGGGGACGTTTTTCACCCGAGAAGAATACTTCCAACTGCTCTATGGCGCACTTCGTCCGGAGGAAGATGTCATTCCTCTTTTGAAGACACTCCCGCCCACAATATGGAAGCCCGTTCCACTCTGGACCGGCAAGCAAGTGGTAATGGCTTCATCTCCTCAGATGCTCATCCTAGGCTAACTCATCGATAGATTTCCACCGTATTGAAAAACATCACGCCCGAGAACATGGAAGGGATACATCTAAACGCGGGTACCAAGGTCCCGGGTCATCTGTGGGGCTCTGACTCTAAAGAAGACAAGGTCATATTCATGGATGGAGAACTCCTTTGTGGTGTGTTAGATAAGGCTGCGTTTGGAGCTTCGGATTATGGTCTTGTCCATTCGGTCTACGAACTTTACGGCGCTGAGACTGCAGGACGACTTCTCGGCATCCTCAGCAGACTTTTCACCAAATTCCTCCAACATCGCGCTTTCACCTGTCGCATGGACGATTTGACACTCACACCCGAAGGAAACGACAAACGTAACGAGATCATCCAGCGGGGCAAGAATTTAGGAACGGAGGGTGCGATCGAAAACTTCCCATCCCTCAGCGAGACGCCGAAGGACGAGGTCCCCTCTGCTCTCAAGTCCCTCTTGCAGGATGTCCTGCGGGATGATAACAAGATGGCGGGTCTCGATATGACAGTCAAGACCAAGCTATCGAAGCTGACTTCGGAAATATCGGAAGCATGTCTACCACACAAGCTGCTTCGCAAGTTCCCCCACAACAACATGCAGACGATGACGCTCTCCGGTGCCAAGGGTAGTGCGGTCAATGCGCGACAGATATCTTGCGCTCTTGGCCAGCAAGAGTTGGAGGGACGTCGTGTCCCAGTGATGGTCAGCGGAAAAACCTTACCGTCCTTCAAGGCTTTCGAAACCAAGGCCATCGCAGGTGGTTATGTTGCCAGTCGGTTCTTGACGGGAGTAAAACCTCAAGAATTCTATTTCCATTGTATGGCCGGAAGAGAAGGCTTGATCGATACTGCTGTCAAGACCTCGCGTTCGGGTTACCTCCAGCGTTGCTTGATCAAGCATCTGGAGGGAGCGCGCGTTCATTACGACAACACAGTACGGAACAGCGACGATTCGGTTTACCAATTCCACTACGGCGGCGATGCGTTGGACGTCACAAAGCAGAAACACCTCTACCAATTCGACTTCATCGCTCAGAACGAACGGTCATGGATCAACATTCTGAAGCCCGGGATGATAGGCAAGTTTGCTGGCTCCGGAGCTGCGTCGAAGTACATGAAGAAGTTACTCAAGAAAAAGCCTGCGAAACGGGGGAAGTACGAACCTGCACTGTCCGTCTACAACCCTGCCAGAGAACTTGGCGCGACATCTGAACAGTTTGCTGAGGCGATGGAGGCTTATATCAAAAGCAACCCTCGAAACTTGCTTGATGGCGGTCCTGAGCCGCAATGGAAGAGTCGGCGCCAGCGCATGTCAGTCAACCATTTCCGTCTCCTCATGCACATCAAATACATGCGGAGTTTGGTCGAACCTGGGGAATCTGTTGGGTTACTAGCATCTCAAGGGTACGTCATGATTCCACCAATCAAACGTACACGAACTAATACGTTTCTAGTGTTGGTGAACCTTCAACACAAATGACACTCAACACATTTCACTTTGCCGGTATGTTCTAACCATCTGAGATGCTCTCGACCCTGATCTTATCTGGACTTTAGGTCACGGTGCGGCGAACGTCACACTCGGTATTCCTCGACTCCGAGAAATCGTCATGACAGCCTCTCAAAAGCCTAAGACCCCCTCTATGACCATGAGAATACGCGCGGGTACTGCGCAAGAAGACGTTGATCGGTTCTGCAAGCGCGCCACCAAACTCTCTCTATCCCAGATTGTCGAGCATATTGCAGTCACGGAGAGATTGCAGACCAATGGCGACGCACGGCGGAGGTTATATACCATTGAGCTCTTCCTGTTTCCGAGAGAAGAATACGAAGCCGAATACGACACTGACCCTTCGGAGGTCTTGTCTTCCTTCGCGGTCAAGTTCCCTTTGACGTTGAAAAAGGAAATGACGGCCGAAATGAAGAGGGTGGACGCCGACATGCGCAATCAGATCTCACAACTTGGTCAGGGCAAGAAATCGAAGGACGACAGGGGTCAAGATGCTGCTGAAGACGGAGACGACGAGCCCAGGGCCTCAAAGAACGACGAAGAGGGCAGCGAGGTCGGGGATGGGGATGCTGATGATGAGAAACGAGCCCGTCAGCAGAAGCAGCAGGCGAGTTACGAGTCTGATGAGGACGACGAAGACGAGAACGAAGAGATGGCGCCCTACAAGGATGAGGAGCTGGAAGCTGAATACGCGGAGGAGGTTGGCGAAGCACAGAAGCAGAGCGAATCGCAGCCCAAACCGAAGTCGAAGAGCCTCAAAGCTCAAATCAGGCGTGTTGTGGAGATGTTCCAGCTGAACTTCCCGCCTGCTGAGTCGTTTACCTTCGAGGACTCGAAGGTCACCTTTGTTCTGAGCGTATGTTTTCCCGTCCATCTCTCAGAGGTCTGGTGCTCATACCTAGCCTAGTTCTCGTCAGATCTTCCAAAATTACTGCTCGTTGGTATCATCGAGCGCACCTGTCGTGCTACTGTCGTCCGAGAGATTCCAGGGATCACTGATTGTTTCCAGAACAAGGAGGAGAAGAACGGCCAAGATGCAGTCATAAAGGTCTCGTTTCCCAGTACCTTTTACGTACATCGAAACTGAACCATTATCCAGCTCACGACGAACGGATCCAATTTCAAAGGGATGTGGGCATTTGCTTCATCCGCCGACGAGACCATTCTCGAGGACGATGAGATCTACTCCAACGACATCTATTCCATACTGAAGACTTATGGTGTGGAGATGGCTCGTGCTGCTATCTTGAACGAGATGAGTGGAATTTTCGGGTTGTACAAAATTCAGGTGGACCGTCGCCATCTAGAACTCATTGCTGATTACATGGTGAGACAGCTTTCTCTGTGTTGACATTCTGGTAATCATTGTTCGTTCGTCAGACGTTTGATGGTGGCTACAAACCCTTCAACCGAAAGGGTCTCTCAACGGGCCCTTCCCCTCTTTTGAAGGCTTCCTACGAGACGACCGCCGCTTTTTTGTCCGACGCTACCTTACATGGAGACTTCGACGACCTGAAGACGCCGTCTGGGAATGTTGTCCTTGGACGGCCCAGCTTGACTGGTACAGGCGCCTTCGATGTGCGTATGCCTGTACAACCTGTTCATTAGTGATGGAAGAAAAGTACGTTAATGTACGAGTAATGTACGGGGAATCTAAGCGTATTTCTACCATACTCTGCCTAGGAAACTGCGCCTCGTGACGGAAAGTCGTTATCAAGAGAAAGCCTCGAACTGGCTTGCGGTCAGAACCGAGATCTGTCGGGGCGCAGGCAACATCAAACAAAAGGCTCGTGGCATGTGGCATCCACGACGAGTCACGATCACGTGTCAATCGCAAAAATTGTGACAAACGAAGAAAGTCAGAAAAGATATTGAAAGTACCATTCGCGAGAACATTGACAGTCCAGATAGCCGCTACGGAGTCGAGATTGCGTTGCAGCTGTCGAATGTTCATTTTTCAGGAGATTTTCATTGAACTACAGGGACGCGCCTGCTTTGTGATGTGAAAAAAGATATAAGGTTGGCACAATTCAAACTCCGCTCCACCTCCCCACATCCCCAACCGCCACCATGCAACGAGCCCCGCTGCAGGAACTTCCGCTATCCAGAGTGCCTCTCCCACCAACGCCTCAGACAGTGACAAGGTCTAACAAGCGTTCACTTCCTCCGGATGGTCCAGTCATCTTCAGCCCGGCAAAACGTCGCATCCTGTCTGAAGATGGAATTACTGTCTCGGGTAAAACTCTGAAAAGTCCCTTTCACATTCGCGACGCCGTTCCACTCGGAGCTCCTGAGGAGATAGCGGAACCTTCACCAGCAAAGAAACTCGACTTTACTGCTGGAAAGGTCGGGCATGGCCCTGCAAAGGGGGATCGACACTCTAGACCGTCATCTGTCGCTCCTTCACCACAGCTACCTCGCACCCCTCATACACCAGTATCAACACCCAATGGTCGCCCTAAACCTCCTGTCATCGATGACTTTTTTGCAACGCCGGAACGACTACCCTCGGCACACACCAAGAATCCTCCTCGACTCATTCCCAGGCCACTACCCGAATGCTCAGACCCTCATTCAGCACACTACCCTGGGTTCCGTGTGCATCGCGACCCCCATATCACGCTTTTTGACCCTCTTGATGATGAATTTTTTGTAGTCAAAGGGGCCAAAGAGAATCTACCTCCACGACGCACTTTGAAGAAAGCGGCCACAGAGCCTGTGCGTAGCGACAGCAAGGCCCTTCTAACACCGGAATCGAAGAAACGCGAACTGGAGAAGATTTTGAAGGCAAAGTCGACGCCTGCTACTCCGAAGAAGACTGCAGGGAAAGAGAGGTTGGACCACGGAAGTCCCACACCTCAGCGGACTGCGATGTCTTTTGGTGTTCACCCGTGGATGGGGACGCCGCCATTGACAGAGGCAGACAAAAGGCAACGAAGGCTCCTCATGATGGAAGAGGTCGAGGTTGGATGCGACGAGGACGCCTTTGGGGATCTATGATGCATCTTTTGTCCTGCTCTTCATCCATTTCTAAGCTCACGACATCACGAATTCATCTTTCCGCCTTCTTGCTTTATTTTCACCCCAATCCCAACGATTTGTGACGACATACCTCTACTTTGATCCTCATTATCTATATTATACTTGGCTTGCCCTACAGTTGTTTATATCCTAACTAAATCTTCCGTATTTGAAGTTCCGTGCTGCAATCACTAGAGACTTTGGAGGAGGTGACCTGAGACGACGGCGGACGCGTTCAAGGCGTGAGCAAAAATAACCATTCTCGGACACGCGGTTTCGACCTACGTGTAACTCCGCCACTCGACTGAGTTGCTCTTTCCTCTGAACATCCACAATGTGTCGAACAAATCCCATGCTGCTCTTTGTTCTTTCCTGCTTCTTGGCCCTTTGTCATGCCCAGTTCTCGTTCTTCGATAACATGTTTCGTCAGCAACAACATCAGGAGCACCCTTCAGGCGCAGCGCAATGGGCAGCCCATCGTGAGAGCAGTGCGTGAAACTCACTCGATATTCTACATCATCTCGTAGCGCTAACGTGACCTCGCAGTTCCGTGCTCTCAATACCTGTGCAAGACTCTCGAATGCGTAAAGAACCCGGCTTATTGTCCTTGTCCAGATGTGGAAGATATTGGATGCGTCATACCGGATGCGGACGATCCAGAGAGCGGTACTGTCGTTTGCGTGAGAGGCAAAGATGGCTGCGATCAAGTGGAAAGGTTAGCCTGGTTGGGAGCTTCATGGAAGTAGGAAGTCCAGTGCGTCTCCACGTTTCAGCCTCCATGCAGTTTCCTTACGATCTTCAATCCAGCTGACCTACATATATATTTTCCTGTTGTATACTACGGGCGAAATCTGAGTTATTTCTCTCGAGCTCCACAGGAACGACATCCCAGGAGTACGTTCCGCGCTATGAGTGACGTCGTATCACCTCCGTTTCTCAGATGATTCAGTGTTCTCTCACACAATGTAGACACCATAAATAGGGAGGGCAACGTTGTGCGGAAAAGTATCGATTGTATCATGAAACGCACTTTCACATACGCTCTCACCATCGCCCTGGCTCGATGGTTGCCCCAGTCAACTTTGGCACAGGAAAACCAAACATTTGGGAACGTCACTCAGGCATTCAGAGATGCGAAAGTGGTTCCTGATGTCATTCCCGTCTTCAATCCGAGTGCTCTGTTGGACGTGGTATTCACGGACAACTCCACGATGCAAAATGTCAATGTCACTCCAGGGATGAACCTGACCATGACACGTACGTCTCGCGCTACACGAGAGGTGAAACCAGGTCCGCTGACCTTGCCACAGAGACATCAAGCGCGCCACAGTTCTTCCTCAGAGCCAACGAAACGCTTCCGGGGAATGCCCCATATGTCCTGGCCATTGTAGACCCTGACGCTCCGACACCCCAAAACACCTCGATCTCGCAATTCCGACATTTCTTGGGTGGCGGTTTTCGAGTGGACAACTCCACTTCGGAGTTGAAGAACACTACCGCAGCCCTCTCAGATTTCACACCCCCGACACCCCCAGATGGGTCTGATCCTCATAGGTGAGCTGTCTTCCCGTGAAGGCTAATCTTTTGGCGTCGCCCTTCTCAGCGCCCGCAATCCTGTTACCTAGATACGTTGTTGTTGTGTTCAATCAACCGACCGATTTTGACACTGTCGCACAACGACTTGTTAATGCGTCCACACCGAGGACCAACTTCAATCTCACGACTTTCAGTCGCGATGTTGGGATGGGGAATCCCATTGCTGGGAATTTCTTCTTGACTGGTCCCAACGGTACTAATGGGACTACTAATACCAATGGGACTAGTCCGTCCAGCGACAACGGAGCATCTGCCTGTCGATTTTCGAGATGGATCGGTTGGTTTGCTCTTGGAGGGGGCTTGTTTGCCGCCGGTTTCCAGGTGTTGTAAATCTCAAACGTTGAAGAATATGAACGTGGTAAACTTCTCTAAAGAACAATCTACATATGGTTTCCGCGTGACAGACGAGATCAATCGTCGCTTGGCCCATGCTGTAAATACCCCCCAGGTTCGCAAAAACGCAGTCCCATGGTCGATTCTGTGTTCCTGTCATCTCGACTCCTTGCCAAAAAGAGTGGTCAACATCCGATAGCGGTCCAAGCTGTTGGAATCGATCGAAAACTATCCGTGGATATGGACTGTTTCTATTAGCTAAGGGATGACCGGGACCTTGCGCCCATCTTCGTATAGAAGTCGCAGCGACGCGTGGAGATCTACTCAGTACTCAGCAATACGTTGTTCTCTCAGTTCCTCGTCCATTTGGCAAGCTTTCATTTCCGCTAAACTGCTACCTGTCCACTGACGCGCACCCTACTTTAATGGCAGATAGGTTGAGCCCCAGGGTTTCGTTTGGACTCTGAATTCTTACCGAAAACGGCCATAGGACGGACACAGGACGACAGGCTTCATGTCCTCCAAAACTTCCCTGGCCCTCGTTCCTCAGGATACATTCCATCTCGGATACTCCCGGGGTAGAAATGTTACTCCTTCAAGAACCAGAGAGCCTGTAATTACCTCAAGGCTCAAACCCCCCGCGGAGAATGACACAAGGAATATAGGGACTCCGGTACTATAGCGATTCCGGAAGATTAGTGGTGAGTCGTGATCGGCCTAGAGGCAATAACCATGAACTCAAAACGTGGATGTGAACAACGACTAAATCCCTATCACGACCCATGCTCGGCACCCACCATAGCAAGAAAACACCATCCCCATGAGGTCGTGGCGTTTTCACCTGTTTTAACTTGATTCAACTTGTGACTGATATGTATGCGCGGACTCGGATCAACCACGGTCCAACAGAGTATCTTCAACTCAAGGCCTCTGACGTCTGGTGGGAGGTGCTTATAGCTTATACCCGGTCCGCGCACAGATCCGGGGACGCAATCGTATCCAAGTTACATATAAACCAGGTTCGTGTTTTCTGGTGTTTTTTAGTATTCTCTGGCGTTTTACGTCGCTCGATTTGCGGCTATGAACTAAATAAGATGAACTAGGGCCTGGCAGAAGACCTAACGTTGCTGGGCAGAGCACGCAGGACAAAAGCGGTCAATATGTGGGGCTGCGGAAGATTTAGACCATTAGACCGAGGCACTTCGGATCCGGAGGTCGAACACGCACAATATTGTTGAGGAAACTGGCGACTTCACATCAGAGGGTTAGAAACAGCATAACTCCGCAGCGATTGCTCGGTACTTACTATTGCCAGCATGTTTGAGTGCATTGCGGTGGACGACAATTGCGTGGATGGGCCGGACTAAATTTGCAGTTGACCAAGTCGCATTTTATCTGTGCGAGACGAAATTCCGTGTCATGGCATACTGGCACGCTACGTCGCGTAGCTCACCTCCTCTTCTGGCTGTTGTGAAGACGCGATGAGTTCGAGGTGACCTTTAGCGGGGAACGAGGACAGTGAAACCCACCAGAGCAATACCATGACCGCATCTAATATAGACATTAGCTCCGTTCTAGGTGTCGACGATGTCAGACACTTACTTCGTGTAGATATTGTGGACGCTACAACAGGGCTTTAGGACAGGGGTTCCAATAACACCGAAGAACGCACCGACGCCAATAACACATCGTTGGTGGCAGGGAGAACAAGTAACGCGTACTAGTAGTAGGGAGAAAGTTGTTTGAGATAGATAGCATCCAACGTCCTTACCATACTTTATACGCAACGGTCCTCTTACAGGAGCTTTCTCGACCCACGCCTATAGCTACCGGTCTAATGCTCGGACTAAAGAAGAAAATCAAGATCGTCAGACCGTTAAGGAAGTTGGCGGATGGAGTAGAACCTCGCCGAGGTTAACCGCGTAAGAAGAACGGTTAGGGACGGCATCAGATCTTTGCGCAGAAGGCAATAGGAGTCTTGGGAAACTTTAAGCTAGATGACTTGAGTACCAGCCCAACCCAGGGATGCGAAAAGCGAGGATGCTCACGGACCGAATCCGTGCATATTACTAGGCTGGTCACCCGGTCCTCGAGGACAACGGTGACTGCACAGATCTTGAGATTGGCTCCAGTCATTCGAGACCAAATGGATTTCCATCACGTCGACATCCAAACTCAAGAGTGCCTGGTTGAGATACCAAAGGAAAGGCAAATTGGGAAAACGTGGGCTCGGAAAAACCCGACAGAGTTGCAACATAGGTATCTCAACATGTGCGCGGCCCATTACTCTCCTGCTCAACGTTATGAAAACAGTCTCATTCTATCCAACTGTTTACGTGGCGCTCTGGGGTTAGGACAAACTAGCAAGGCTCCGCGACGCTCATCGACATGACAGTTGAGCGGTGGCGTGGGTAACGTTCCAGTTCAAGGTTCGATAACACCCAATGGTCCAAAGTCCTCTATCTGCGCTCCGGACGAGTTATCCTTGGTTCCGGTTGCTCTTCTTCAACTTTCTGGGCATTCAAAACTGAGAAATTGTTGAAGGTTACTTCAATGTTTCTACCCCTGTCACCAAATTTCAAGCATTCATTTGCGGAATCGCGGATGGCGCCTTCTCAGTCTGGCCCATTCCCAAGAGTCAAGGCACTGATGTCACTGACCTAGAATGTTGTTCTCTTGTTATGGAACGGTTCAGAAGCCTGTATGTTTTAACATTGTATCGGCAATCGCCAGTTATCGTGAGTGGCGTGTATGTCAGATAGTTGTAAACATGGACGGCATGAATACTAGTGGTGCCATGGCACGCCACACCACACGTCCCCAAATCCCATCTGCATCCTATGACACCTGCAAGTGATTTCTGCGCACGAGACTTCTCGTTGCAGGAACACTATTCGCTCATTCATGACTCTAGGTATCGCGGTGGGCACCGGAACAATCCTGATACATTGAGTGATGCTGGCTAGTACACATTTCGGGGGTGTTGCGGAGCGCGAGCGGTTGCTTTGCTCGACCACTAATTGGTTACCAAGCGAGATTCAACACAACGCTGCCAGAATATTAGAGCAGATGTTGTCTCGTCTTCTGAAAACCTTTTTGTGGTTATGACAAAACGCCACCCCACAAGGCAATAACAGCCTGTGGGCAAAATTGGTGACGCTCGGGATGCTGACGGACAGGACTGAGGAGAACTTGTCACTGAACAAAGCTATGGAATCACTGCGCACTCGGAAACCCTGATCACCCTCCGCCATACACTCCGCGCAGTCCGACGTTCGGGTCATGCGAATGGTCATGGGATGTTAGAGGGTTATGATAAGGTAGAAGTCGTTCTATCACCATTGCCGTGCCAGGCTTTGACACTCAGCACATGAAAGAGGCGCTCGAAGCCCAGCGGGTGAGGTCAGTGGTCAAAGCACTGACCTCAGAGCTCTCGGAATGCAGCATAAAGTTTGATTCTCATACCATTAGACATAGACTACAGAAGCAGAACGAAAGAAAGCACTATCTTGACACGTTATATGAGCTCCGCGGCGTTCACTGGCATTTCATCCTGTCATAAAAGAAGTCAGAAAACAGCAGATCATTAAGGGAAGACCAATAAAGGATTGAACCGACAATTTGGGTACTGTAATACATTTCTGCGCGCTGTGTTAGTTGTCATGTAGTGCAGTAGCGAATTACAGACTCACCGATATCTCGAAGGATCCGAACATCGTCAACGGTGACGAACTTTAGTGAGAAAGTCAGCTTTGTCGTCTAATCAGAGAAAGCATGCTGCTCAACTTACGTTGATGGCTACACCCTTCCGTCCGAAACGGCCGGAACGACCTATTCTGTGGATGTAGTTCTCACGGTTCCTGCAAAGATTAAGTTCATTCATGTAGCATCAAGTCGAGCCGGACCCCTTACGCAGGAAGGTCATAGTTGATGACCAACGAAACTTGCTGCACATCAATACCGCGAGCCCACACATCAGTGGTGATGAGAACACGCCTGGAACGAAATCAGTTTGGGTACAATCATTAGAAGTGTCCACGTACGAAGTGCCCCCTCGGAATTCGGCCATGATGGCATCACGCTCCTTCTGGACCATCTCACCATGCATCGAGGATACGGTGAAGTTCGATGCCCGCATCTTCTCGGTCAGCCAGTCGACCTGAATATCAATGAGTTGGGGGCATTCTATCAGTTGAGAGGCCGCGCTTACTTTTCGTCTGGTGTTGCAGAAGATCACGGCTTGGGTGATGGTCAAGGTGTCGTACAGGTCACACAGGGTGTCGAACTTCCAGTCTTCCTTCTCTACAGCGACGAAAAACTGCTTGATGCCCTCTAGGGTCAATTCGTCACGCTTGACGAGAATGCGGATGGGATCCGTCATGAATTTGGTCGTCATTTCCAGGACGTCGTATGGTAACGTCGCGCTGAGAACGACTACTTGAGTTGCTGGTGGAAGATACCGGTAGACGTCGTAAATTTGGTCCTTGAAACCTTTGTTGAGCAACTCATCGGCTTCGTCGAGGACCAACATTTTGATGTTGCGTGTCCGGAGACTTCGTCTTCGAATCATGTCGAAGACACGTCCTGGAGTCCCAGAAACGACATGTTGACCATATTCCAGCTTCCGAATGTCCTCTCCTATGGAGGTACCGCCTATGCAAGCATGACACTGGACGTTCATGTAATCCCCCAAAGCGAGTACCACGGACTGAATTTGGGTTGCAAGTTCTCTTGTCGGCGACAAGACGAGAGCTTGGGTCTCCCTGACAGTGACGTCGATGGATTGGAGGATGGAGATGGAGAATGTCGCAGTTTTACCCGTACCGGATTGGGCTTGGGCAATAACATCGCGCCCTTGAGTTATAGGAAGAATAGCACGTTGTTGAATGGCTGAAGGCTTCTCGAAGTCTTGAAAAGTCAAAGTTAGCATTCATTATCCAAATGAGGGGCCATAAACGCACTGTATGCGTAAATCCCACGCAAAAGGTCCTCCTTCAATCCCAAGTCGTCGAAGGTTGAAACTACAGAAACGGCCTCTGAAGACTCGAAAACAAGTTTCTAGAGCAAAAAAGTGATTTCAGTAATGCACAATCAAGCATGAAGGATCCTTCTCGAGTACCTCATCCCCTGCATTAAGGCCGGACATTTTGAGGTAGTTGAAAGTTGAGGTAGAGGATAGAGTGGAGGGAGCGGAGTTTGAACTTTTACCTTTTCCCTTTACACGGTCACCTCCCCACAAATGGACTCAATAATCGAGGTTCAGCGACAAACTCACGAAGAAATTGAACGCTTTGAACGCGCTCTCTATACCTTACTTTCTAGAAATTATTCAACTCACGAAACCAAAATCCAGAACGAACACAAAGCATCACAGATACTTGAACGGCTCACCACTCGTGCCGCCACGCTCAAGAATCTCTACGAAGACCAGGATGCCCGGAAGGCAGAGATAGACTCGCTCTCATCCTCTGCGCAACCAAACGAATTGTCAGAGTTCTATTCGCGGTTGGTGAAAGTACAGGAACACCACGCCAAGTATCCTGACATCGTGGCAGGAGCCGCGAATATCGAAATAGAGGCTTTGCTCGCAGAGCCAGATCAGGAGGAGTATGGAGACTACGAGGAAGACCGTGCGTACGGTTTTGATTATGGTCGTACTGTCGTGTTAACTTTTGAGTAGCAATATCTCTCCTGTTCACGGGTGAAGAGGCCTACGGTCGATATCTCGACTTATACGCACACCATACTACGTACAACAACATCAAGAACATTGGGAAACGACCGGGCTACCTTCAGTATCTCGACATATTGATTGGAGCTCTGGAGGGTCCCGTCCATGGAGACCTGCCGAAGGAGGTTCGGTTTGCGAAAGACTTCGAAAAGTGCGTGACTTACGTTTACTTTGCATTGCCACCTCTGAGCTGTGTTTGCCTGTAGTTATATCAAGGGCTTGCACTCATACTTGGTGTCATTTGTAAGGAAGACCCAGCCGCTACAGGACATTGACGCATCACAAGAGGAAGCCAAACAGGAGTTTGAAAAAGCATGGGCAGCAGGAGAGGTGAAGGATTGGGAGGATGGATCCGAAAAGAGAGCCCAAGAGCAGGGAACATCAGGGGGAATATGGTGTGTGGCTTGTACGTAGACCGTGCTCCTCTCTGCACAGCCAGCCTCATGTTTTCCTCCAGGCCAAAAGCATTACTCGAAGCAAACGGTATACGACGCACATTTGACCTCGAAAAAACATATCAAGGCTGCCGAACGACAATCTCAGTCTGACGCACCAGTTCCCAATCCGAACGGACCCAAGGACGCTCCCCAGAGCAATCATACATCAAACACGAAAAACCGGCTGCATGATTCGGCATTACATTGTCATCTCACGACTGCACTCCTCGTCACACTCCTGCTCACATTGAACGACACGAAGTCGAACGTCGAGAGAAGGTTCTCGCTCACAGCGCGGGAGCGTGAACAGGAACTGTTAGAACAGTCCAAACCCCAACCACCTCCTGCCGCACCCAAAGCGGATGGTGAAGAAGGAGAGGAGGAGGAAGAGGAAGAACGTATCTACAACCCCCTCAAGCTGCCTCTTGGTTGGGATGGTAAACCCATACCATACTGGCTGTACAAGTTACATGGGTTGGGTGTGGAGTACCGGTGCGAGATATGCTCTGACCATGTATACATGGGAAGGTACGTACATGAATATCATCTCAAGCGTGTAGTTTGTACTGAATGTGGCTCAGAAAAAATTTTGATCGCCATTTCCAGGTGAATCCATTCTTATGCAAGGTTTCGTGACAACGGTACTAAATGTCTGATAGGAATCGCGCCATGCTTTTGGAATGCGTGCCTTGGGGCTTCCGAACACAAAACATTTCCATGAAATCACGCGTATCGAAGACGCACTCACCCGTAAGTGTCTCTTATTACGCACACGTCGTAGATACTAACGTGAGCGAGAATTTAGTGGCAGAGAAACTGAAACAGGAGGGTCGACATGAAATTTTTGAGCAGGAGACAATGGAAGAGCTGGAAGACGATGAAGGCAATGTCTATAACCGGAAGACTTACGAGGATCTCAAGAAACAAGGTCTTATTTGAAGTCATGCAGTCCTGTTTCGTCTAAACATTTATCGTGTGTGGCCAATCTCATATGTACAGTAATAACTGTGATAATCAGTCGATGTCGAGGACTCAAGGAGCCAACTATCGTGGTTCATGCTCCTGGAGCATTTGAAGACGCCGGCCGCGGTGGTGGTGGCGGGGGAGGTTTCCGCACGACAGAAGGTGTTAGCGGCGGAAGGGATTGTGCGTGTGTGTAAAGCTCCTCATCGGAGGAGGTGGGGGACGAGGAAAGTGGCGATTCTGGCGGCGAATCGAAGGGGTTGTTGTGATGACGTCTCCCAAGTGAGTTTATGTGGGAGATGGGGACCACGCCTCGCGGAAGGTCTGCGCGCAAGCGTGCGCTAATGAGTGGTGGCTTTGTTATCACTGAGAAGGGAGTGACATACCTTCTCCATCCCACCATGCCATATCATCAGTACTTGGAGGTGGCACTTGAGGACGATATGAGTGAAAAGCACTGGTAGACCTTCGGAAGCGGACACACGCACACCCACAAAAGTCTGACGGTAGAGAAAGAGCTGCCAACTTGTCATCCAGCTTCTCGTTTGAAGACGTGGACAAAACACTATTGAGTAGTAACCGTGATAGAGCGGCACGCTTGGCCGGATCGACAATCCTAATTTGTGCCCGGAATGTAGCATAAACTACCAACGAAAACACTCGTTAAACTTGACTGGATGCACAGGAGGATGGCGTACCTGGTCTGTGATCGGAGCCCAGCAGCTCTACTCGGGAGTACGTAGCCAGATCTAGGGAGCGTCCTCGGTATAAGACACGGTCTACGGTGATGCATGAGCTTGACGAAGGCCATAACAATGAGGCCGGTTTCACCTGTCCACGCTGGTATTCTCATCTTTTCGCTTGTGTCGTAGTTTTGCGTTCCTAGATCGTAACGATATGTTGGTCGGAACAACAGGCGACCCTCCTCATAGTCCCTGAAGGCAACTCCGGCGTCCATAACTTGCCTCAGCTGGTGTGATATCAGTATACATACCCTCAAGAAAAGTCCCGCCACTCACCTGGTCTGCTGCAACTAGGGTATCAAAAACGTCGTTCTCAGCACAAGAACGGACCGTCTCGTTACTAAGGTTGATTCGGTAGTTGGTATCGGCCATCCAGACGATGTTTCTAAGGCGGTGTCAAAGTAAAGCTTTGACGTGAGCGACAATCGAACCCACTCGTGACTGTCTATCGTTTTACCCTTGAGGAAGTGCAATCCGTTGGCTATCGTGTGATAGTCGGCATTCCTTTCCTCTACGTTCGGATGACCGGCCGCGAGATGCGCTGTCAGAAAGCAAAAGTTGGTATCGTGGTAGTCTAATCGTATTCCGACAGCGCCTTTATTCCCTGACATCCCACGCAGTCCAGTCTAAGTTTCGGGAGGAGTCAGCTCCAGGGTGAGTAGTCCCTGCTCATATCACCATAACGCACCTTTCGTGTGGCGGCCTCCACATTGCGTATGACATACGCCAGTTCTGCTTTGACAAGTACCATCAAGGCAGTCCCCACCAGCTGGATGACGACGATAAATGCCACGCTACGGGAAAGGAATCAAACCAACCTGTTCGCTTCTAAGAAGGACATAGTTGCACTTTTTGTTAGGCCTGCGATCTAAAGTTTCTAGAATTTTCGCTTCCCATTGGCGACTTAGAGTGATCACAACATTAACGTAGCAGAAGGAGAAATCACTGGAGACTCACCGCCTTTCTGGGTCTGCCTGCACGATTTGTTGTGCAGTGAGGGGGACGATCTCCTGGAAACCCAAGACGAACAAATCAGGGCTGTGGAGCAGTCAGAAGAGGCCGAGGGAGAACTCGCACGCCTCTTACTCGTTATTGCCTGCGAACGATTAGTCCAAGAAATATATGGGACGGGAGACACCCACTGTGCTGGGGGTAAAGCCACGGTAGCAGTGATTCTGACGTGGGGAGCTAAAAGAGATGAGCCGGAAGCAATCTCTCAGCACAACCACACGTACACGCCCATTCAAGTTCCATGTTCCTACGAAGATAACACACTGTTTGATGGAAGAGTACTCATTTATGCTGCAGAGGTTTAAGGCCTCGGATCTGGCTTGGGGGGCGGGGAACTTACCGTTGCTCTAATGCCGATCGGACAGAGTCGTGTATGGGATCAAAAATTGTAACCTGACGCTGTGAACTCATATTCCCCTTGAAATCGGCTTTCAGCGTGGCGCAAGTCCTATCCAAGAGATCGGGTTACCAAAAACATGTCGATGGCGATCTGTTTCCCTTTATCTTGGAAATTATTGATGTAGGCTCTCGAGACACTCTTCGTAGCATCAGAGAGCACGCCTGCCAGAATATGAGCACAAAGAAATAAGCACCACCAGAAGACTCACCTGCCAGCGTGCGTTTGCCACTACGAGTGAAGCTGGTGTTCAACGCACCTGTCCCGGCGTATATCCTGGACAAAGCGTCGCCATTTTCGGCCCATAGCTCACGATGATGGGTCCAAAGCGAGTGAAAATGTATCCATTCACGATGGACCAAGAGCAAATACTGCTCTAGCGACATCCGGGATAGGATATCTTGAACGAAATTGGTACGATCTAGGCTACCGAGAAGTGTCAGCCGTCGCGCGTGCTTGTGTGGCTATGAGGTACACACCAGTCCAAGCAGTTCGTTCGAAAGATTCCTCGTTGATCGGTTACCAGGTCATCGGTTCTTGCGTCGCAAGTTGTAAACCCAAACTTGTCGACTTGATCAGTAATGATTTCCATTCGCCTGTAGTAAAGTGAGTCTCGACGTTCGGGTTTACCGGAGATGAACTACCTCAGCTCTCGAAGCACACTATCATGTCCGCCGATTCTCACTTGGTTGTGGAAGTCGAAATGCGTAATATTCAGTGTGTCACCAATGCCTGAACGTGCAACCTGGAGGTGTCGGTCATAGGCATTTGTTAAAATGGCCTCATTCTCCTTGGATCCCAACAGGTTTATCGCGTGCGCGGCTCCGTACTCCTCCATGAGGTGACTGAA
>JANHQD010001083.1:74214-150914 GCA_024721195.1 Marasmius sp. AFHP31
GTGGCGCAAGTCCTATCCAAGAGATCGGGTTACCAAAAACATGTCGATGGCGATCTGTTTCCCTTTATCTTGGAAATTATTGATGTAGGCTCTCGAGACACTCTTCGTAGCATCAGAGAGCACGCCTGCCAGAATATGAGCACAAAGAAATAAGCACCACCAGAAGACTCACCTGCCAGCGTGCGTTTGCCACTACGAGTGAAGCTGGTGTTCAACGCACCTGTCCCGGCGTATATCCTGGACAAAGCGTCGCCATTTTCGGCCCATAGCTCACGATGATGGGTCCAAAGCGAGTGAAAATGTATCCATTCACGATGGACCAAGAGCAAATACTGCTCTAGCGACATCCGGGATAGGATATCTTGAACGAAATTGGTACGATCTAGGCTACCGAGAAGTGTCAGCCGTCGCGCGTGCTTGTGTGGCTATGAGGTACACACCAGTCCAAGCAGTTCGTTCGAAAGATTCCTCGTTGATCGGTTACCAGGTCATCGGTTCTTGCGTCGCAAGTTGTAAACCCAAACTTGTCGACTTGATCAGTAATGATTTCCATTCGCCTGTAGTAAAGTGAGTCTCGACGTTCGGGTTTACCGGAGATGAACTACCTCAGCTCTCGAAGCACACTATCATGTCCGCCGATTCTCACTTGGTTGTGGAAGTCGAAATGCGTAATATTCAGTGTGTCACCAATGCCTGAACGTGCAACCTGGAGGTGTCGGTCATAGGCATTTGTTAAAATGGCCTCATTCTCCTTGGATCCCAACAGGTTTATCGCGTGCGCGGCTCCGTACTCCTCCATGAGGTGACTGAAATGTCGTTCGAAAGCCGGTTGCGATGCATGTGGTCGAGTTATCTGAATGCGCTGGCCAAAAGTCTGGATACCTTGTTGCTCCCAGAACACTGTAAGATAGGGTTTCAGGCCAACATTCATCACAACTGGGTTAGGATCACATACAAGGCACACTACCCCTCACTTGTGCATAGCTGATGCTATGCTGATCGGTGCTGAAGATGGTCTCCGTCTGCGAATGGATGACTGGTCTCGGAACACATTACGCGTCAGCAAGAAAAAATGCGGACCTCAACAAAATTGGCGCAATTGCCATCGTCATCGACACCGCGTGTATTGAACCGGGTACCTGCCCGTTTCCAACTCAGGCGAGATATCAGGGAGAGGGTGGCGATTGTAGGAGATCCATCGGTGGGAGGTGCCGGGAGGGAAGTGGTGAAAACTCCTACATAACCCTGGATTGCTAAGATCTAGAGGTGCAGCTGGCTCACGGTTTGCTCAAGAATTTCAAGACAGCAAGGACGCACAATAAAATGGCACTGATCTAAGTCCTCTCTTTCATGCTGATCCATACGCTCCCGAAAGTCCAGCAAACTGCGAACGATATATTCGTTCCACACGAATCGTTCGTCAAAAGAACCGAGATCGTTGTTGACCTTCTTATTGCCAGTGACGCGTCGTGAAAGTCGAGATGAGAGGTCCCATTGAGAGTTTATGGCGTAGTAGAAGGTGCCGGAAGATAATATCTTCGTCAGTGGGGCGCATGGGTGTTCGTATGGCTGAGGTGTGTAGGATTCGCGGAGTGCTGGATCGAGGGTATCATTGCCTAGCGAGTCTGATCCTATAGAAAGGTCGTCCCATATAGATGAAGTGAGGCTATAGAACGAAACATCCTGTATCCGAGCTACGTTCTCGGGAGAAGCGGCAGAGGGTCGAGTATTGCCAACTTCTATGGCGTTTGTTACGAGTGCCAGAAATATATCTGGCAATCACGAGTCTGTTGAACGCGTATCGACAATATCAGCACATTAAGCACGCACCGTTCTCCACCGCTATCAATCCCAGACACCCTTTCACCGTCCCATTCGTGAGACGAATCGTATTGGAGAGATCCACTTCGTCCTTGGGCAGAAACTCAACAATTGCTTGGCTGGGATTGCGTTCATCGGCACGAAAAACCAGAACTCTGCTGGGACGTCCCGATCTTTCATCCTGAGAGCTGGTAACGAGATAGAGGGCGCGTGGACTATTGGCTAGGTGAAGATACATTGGAGACCGACGATGCGACTAGATTGACATTGCAGTACGGACGAAACCTGGACGAAACGGGAGACGTTCGGGCGCCCGTATCCAAGGTTGTTCTGTTCAGCGAACAGCCTCTCGGCTATATCCGCCATCAGATCTATACATATTAATCATTGCGAATCAAAACAAAAGCCACCAGTGGCACCACAGGACAAGACTCTAGTGTGTTTTATTTCTACAATATCTACGGGCTGTTGAGACTCACGAACTCTCGCAAGGTGCAGCTGGGTATTCTAGCTTTCCGGGTAAACAATTTCACCGTCCTACGCTTCCGATTATGAGGCTCCGTGCAATTTGTTACTTCAAGTCGCCGCGCAAAGCTCATCTGCGGGTTAGCCGGGGGCGGGTATGGTTAACCAACATCCTTACACTATCGTCAACGAGGCGCCGTGATTTTGAATTGGTTTCGAATCGTGTGGGAGGGGCCGCTCATGGGTAGTGCCAGTGGCAGTGACAGTTCTCCTTTATACCCTGTTCCATAACCTCCCATACGCACCCAAACGGACTGGCTTGCTCGAGCCATGGTCAACTCCCATGATCTCTCAATCCCTGACAGCTCTCCCACTTTTCTCTATCGACCGAGTCGTGAGGGAGAAGACCTAAATGCAGGATGGAAGAGTTTCTACTCGAACAGCCCGGATAGTGCCTACGATTCGACTCACCAAAGTGAAAATAAGGCCGTTGGGACGTCCTCTCATAGCACGACCATGCAAGGTGCTAGTTTCGAGCTATCTTTCAAGGGAACTGCGGTGTCAATCTACGGATCGGGGACGGCTGGGGCGTATTCCACCACTTTGGACAACAGAGACGCGGTCAATGGCAGTCCTGGCGATGGCCTCCTTGCCAGTTACAAGCAGTTAGACTACGGATTGCATACATTGTCGCTCAATCTTACTCAGGGTGTTTCATTGAATGTCACCTCTGCAGTAGCAACGGTCGGAATTGGGAAGACGGGGTTAGTGGTCAATTTTCATAGAAAGTCACTCCCCTCATACATCATCTTCCGCAGTGCTGCAGTTACGGAGTCCAATATCCTTGCAGTTGCTGTGAATCAGGATGGAACGTCGTCCTTGAACGCTGCTGTTTTCTCGATCAGCGGCGGTGGAACTTTCAACACAAATCATGATGCTTCAGGGTACTCCCGTGTCGATACCAATAACGCAGGTTCGAGCATCATATTCCGGTTTAACAGCGCGTAGGTAACCTATCTTCACTGCCTTATGTCTAGTACTGATATATGCCTCTCACTCAGCTCCGCCCTCCGGGTTTACGGCTCAGTCAACTATGACCACGGAGCGTATTCGGCAACGTTGAGCCCGTCTGGAGGGGCTTCCACAGGCACTCGTATCTTCAACGCTACGTCGAAATGGTTTGCCTACGATAGTCTGATTTATTGGGAATCCGATCTCGATCGGTCACAATCGTATACGCTAACGCTCACGAACTTGGACGAAGGAAAATATCTGGATGTGCATTCGGTTTGTACAATTTATTTTTCAGTGCGTCGGATGCAATGCCTGACAATTACCCCGCTGACAGGTAAATCTATTGGATGGGCAAGGGGGATCGTGAGTATTCCTCAATTCAAACCTGTGTCTGTGTGCATGAACGCTCTCGCTTCGTCAAGGGATTCTTCCGATGGTCACAACCTCAGCACTAGTGCGATTGCAGGAATAGCGGTGAGTGTCGGGCGGCACTCAAGGTGCAACTCTCTCAATTCTGGCACAGGCTGGTATCGGCGCACTTATTGTGCTCGTGGGTATCCTAGGATTACTCTTATGGAGACGGCGTCGTCGACACAGAGATGACCTGGATAGTGCAACGCCGGCAATCTATAGCGGTGCACACCAGCTAACAAAATTCCCGCCCCGTATGTGGTTTCTATCTTTGGTACTCATCTGAATTGACGATAGCCTAGACTCCCAACCTCTTCTAGATTCATACGTAGAACCCTTCGTCCTCCCGCCGCACATAACTCCATACAACGACGAAAGAAGTTCGAAGAGCCATTCGAAAATGAATTCGTATAACTCCAGTACGAGCTATGGTGGAAGTTCATCCCATATCGCCGGTCCATCAACTCATTCATCCATCTCGCGGCCTGGACCCCATTCCAACAGCAGTCCGTGGTCGGACGCTGATTCGTCGTCCCTAAATAACAGCCAACTGCCTCCAGGGGCAGGTGCATCAGGAAAGGGAGCTCAACCTTCACCCACCCCCAGTAGAGTAGTGAGGCAGGAAACCGATGCTGGCCCTGTACCGACACACGCGACAGCACCGGAGGAAGAAGTCCTTCCACCAGGCTACAACCCTGCATGGTCGGCGGGCCAATCTTGACCTCTTCGTGGTCGCATCTCCGTCGTTCTCTTTCACTTATATAACACATGCCTATTGTCGCTCCTTCTCAAAAGCCCTTATATTCGCCTGTTTCTCATGTTGTAGGACATCGCGGACCTCTAACGGACACTCACTCCGTTTGATATCTTATTTATGATCTATCGGAGAGTATCATATAACAGTATATCGAATTCATTAATGGTTCCATGTACACCTAATGTAAAACGTCCTTGCAACCCAGTGAAACTCCTAGGAGTCTTTTTTACTAGAGTCATGGCCCCCGATACCCAAGGAACTTGATGTCTTTCGGCGCATCGCACCGTCCGGTCCAAGAGTAGATGCACGCGGCGGGGGTGTGTTCAACCTAAAATTCGTATTATTCAGGGGAGCGTCGAAGCTTCCTTGACGTGGGCCCGGGGATCGGGGAGGGGTCATAGTACCGCTGAGAGAAGGAGACGACATGGGTTGTGACCGCATGTAAGTTTGTGGACCGGGCGATGAGGGCCGAGGTGCGATGAGTCCTTCCGGGGTTTGAGAACTTTTCGGTCGGATAGCAGCGGGTAAGAATGAGGTGAATGAGAATAAGGACCTGAATAGGGAGACGCGCGATTGGGGTGGTTGGGTCGCGGCGAGGGAGGGCGTGCCGGGTGTAGCTGTTGATTGAGTGAGTGGTTGGCATACTTACGTGCTAGTTGAAGAGTACGTACCCAACATAGTCGGTAAGGCATTATCGTTGGCGCTGAGACTGAGGAACAAGAAGAGAGGTACGAGCCAGACGCATAATCCAAAGAAAGTCGTGATCTCAGAGAAAGATGGGGCTTGAGGACCCGGGCGACCCCTGTACCTGTACTGTCTGGCGTTCTCGGTGAGTTGAGCGAAGTAAAAGAACCACATGAAGTGGTCCACTATAACCAGACCACAAGAAGCCACGAAGGAAATGGACGAGAGGGAAATGAGAGGCCAGGTATTCGAGAAGTTCTGGAGGTAGACGACGTGACATATGATCGAAAACAGGGTCTGAAGAAATGGGAGCGATTCTGTGAAATAGAGGACGACGTGTAGTGCGATGACCACCTTGGCGTAAAGCAACATTAAGACACGAAGACACTGAGAAAGAACAGGCAACGTACATAGGTCCCCCTGTGCCCTATCGTTTTTGCAAGTCTTGCATGCTCTTCAATGAGTTCTGAGACGTATAGAAGCCCGCTTGCTGTAATGAGAAGATGCATAAGCCGGTGAGGGGATTGCGAGTTAATGAGAAGGCGCCACCTATCGAGAGCGTGACAAAGGCGAACACTACCAATATTGCAGCATAGCTGCACATATATGGGTCAAGATCGAAGGTAATAAGAGAAAATGAAGGACAGACCTAACATAATACAGCAAGCCCATTGGCAAAGCTGGTGGTGAGATCCAAAAGTGAGTTGCCGTGGACGTGTCCGCGACCTCCATTCAGTCCGACGACTTGCCTTATTGGGAAATTGTATAACTCTCCTCCCTTCTCCCAGTCCACCGCAGTCAACCGCCATGAGCAACCTCGAGAGTAAGTTGGCCTCAAGAACGATCCTCCTGCCTGTATCTTATGCACCCTGTTAGAAACCCTATTTCAGCTCAAGGTACCTATTCTCCTCAGGGTCCTCCGCAACCGTAACCTGACATCACACTTGGGTCCAAGTTCACCGCGAAGACTCTCAATCGACAGGCCAAAAAGGCCCAGAAAGACGAGAACACTGAGAAAACACGACTGAAGAAGGTGCTTAGAAACCTACTTACATCCCGTCCCTGCCACTCATTGTACGGTTACTTTTAGGCCTTGCAACAAGGAAACAACGACGGTGCCCGAATATACGCTTCAAATGCTATCCGGAAGAAGAGCGAAGCACTTAATCTCCTCCGTCTTTCGAGTAGAATAGACGCTGTCGCAAGCCGTGTCGAGACTGCAGTCACAATGCGGCAAGTTACGGGCAATATGACATCCGTCGTACGAGGGATGGATAAAGCGATGGAGTCGATGAATCTGGAACGGGTGCGTGTTCCACCCCTCGCTCTCTTTACAATTCTCTTACGATATCCCTCAGATATCCCTGGTCATGGACAAGTTCGAATCCCAATTCGCGGACTTGGATGTGCAAACAGGATACATGGAGGAGACTATGTCGTCCACCACAGCAGTTTCGACTCCGCAGGATCAAATAGATCAGCTTATGAGGCAAACTGCGGAGGAAGCGAACATCGAGTTGCAACACGATTTAGAAGCAAAGGATTTGGAGACTGTCCCCGATCTATCCTCCGGAGTCAAGATCGGAGAAGAGGATGACAAGTTGGCGGAGAGGCTCAGGGCGCTGCGGCCAGCGACATAGCTTATCGAAGTTAGACCAGTGCTTTTCTTCTCGGTCGTCTTGCTTTCTACAGTATATAATGTCATTTGTGTGTAACATTAAACGGTCATGGAATAAGTAACACTAGTATGCGCGGAAAAAGATCTGAACAATACATGAAGATAAGTCACTAAAGCCGTAACGAAACCCAGCAAGAAAAAACACATTAGGGGTATGTGAGGAGCGCCGAAAGGACATAGAAAGCATTGCGATATAGGGTAACGAAATGATACCAAGTCATGATGAAGATACAGTAAATGCCAGACATGAAGAGAATGTATACGTGAAATAATGTTACTACTTACGGATGGAAATAAAAAGGATATTGGGATGTAAGATGAATCTAAGGATGGAGAAGTCGCACAAGGCGAAGAGATGGCGCACGTAAATGAAACCAGAAGAGAAAAAGAAAGCATAGGAGCAGAGGTATGAACAGTCTCCGGAGTCAACTCACTGACTGATACTAAGTGTTGTGTAGAATGACGCGAATCAGCTTGTTCACCAAGTTTTGCTGATCCTCAGGCCCAAGAGTGGACGCTTTGCCAAGCAGTCGTTCGGTTTTCGCGATGATACCAGAGGGCCCGTCGAAGGGGATTTCATGAGCATCGAATTGATGGACATCTATGAACCATTGAGCCAATTCTTCGCATCGTGGCGTAGAAAAAAGATATACACTTACAGTGTTTGAAGGCGATATAGGCATCCTCGTCCAGCACCTTCTTGAAGACTTCCGCTATCTCCTGTCCAACCTTCGTTCGTTCCTGGTCTTGAAATTCAACGTGCCGCTGAGCCAGTCCTTTCCGCGATGGTGCACTTCGACTTTTCCCTGACACAAAGGAACCGGCAGGTAAGAGCACGTCCTCTCGAACCTTTGTGGGTGCCCATGACAGTCCCAGTCCCAAGTCCAAAGATCGACCACGCGGGCCGTACCGCGAGCTTCCCGAGGTCGTGGTCAGGATAGAATCAGGCTCCGTCGCCTTACTCTTCGTAGATGTCGAACGAAGCAAGTCGCCCTCTTTCGCGGCCTCTTTCGGTCTCTTTCGCTTGTCCCTACCCTCCCTCTCTGTGTCCCCACCATGTCCATGTGCAGTGCTGGCACTAGTTTGGCTATATGTTGGCGATGGTACTGCAGGTTCGAACGAAAAGGGTCCATGCGCAAGCCCCACCAAACGCGTCACCCCGGACCCTAGTGCACGTTTACCCGCACTTTTCCCGAGACTAGACGACTGCCCCTTCCCCGACGTCGTCGGCGTGGGTGTCTCGTCTTGATGAGGGCGCGTTCCTTTTGACGTTGACGGTGGAGTCTGTTGCTGTGTCGGTCGCTGTCGTTTCCACGCTTCAAAGGAACCAGAGACAGCAGTACCACCATTTTCCCTCCGCTCTGGCTGCTCCAACCTCCCATCACCCGCTCCCTTCGCTCTCCCATTCCCCGAGCTTTCGTCGTTAGGCCTTGGTTGTCCACCCCCACTCAAACTCCTTGAGATTCCTATCGCCCAACTCGGTCGCTCAAAATCGAACGAGCCATGTTTCGTGGCGCGAATGCTGACCTGTTTAGGAGCTTTCGACGAAGCAGGATATTGCCCTCCATTCCTACTTCGAGGAGTTGGGCGAGGATCCGAGGACTCGCTTCCTCGGCGTTTCCCCGCCCGGGAGGTTGTATTGGAGTCAACAAGCTCCTTTCCTTTCCCTTTCGGGCCAGGGTTGTCAAGAGATTCCCGCTCCCTCTCCTCATCGACCATCACCAACGGTCGGTACCGATATCCCGAATCTGCTGAATCTTTCCTATGGCTCAGTCGAGGAGGGGACGTCGTAGAGGACCGGGAGGAAGGATTGGTGACGGGCGTCTGAGAATGTGAATGCCGTGAGATTGAGCCTGTGGTCTGGCCATTGCTTCCGCTAGCTTCGCCGTTCGCTGCGGCTTTGGGAAGAAGCCCGTTTCTCATTGGCTTGTGATTCTGTGAAGAATGAATGTGCGGAGCGTTGATATCTGATGCAGACGTCGAGGCACGCTTGTGTTTCGGACTAGAGACAGTGTGGATGATGGAGTCTGATGACGAGGGCGGCGTGGACAAAGAAGTCGTGGATGTTCTGTGAGGATGAAGGAGTGGTCGTGAACGTGTTCCTGAAGAGAAGAATTTGGTGAAATGGTCGATTTTGGAAGTGGAAGAGGCAGTTGTTGAGACGGATGACGTTAAAGGATCGTGATGAGATTGGGATTGAGGTGAAGGGCTATGGGGACGCGAGGAAGAAACCGGATCAGGAGATTGTGCGCTCGTGAAATGGGACGGGTGGGAGGCGAACGTGTCCAAGGAAGGATAGGGAGGAAGTGGAGGTATTTCGGTGGGCTGCTGTATCGATGGATGATGTGAGCGGCTAGGACTTGTGCCTCTCGAACTGCTCATAGACGACTTGCGAGAATGAATACCAAAGATATTGCGGAGCTTTCTCCTTGTGCTTGAGCGGGCTTTCAGGGCAGGTTCTGGCGAAGATGTGGAGGGATTTGGATGAGAATTTTCGTGTGAAGTTTCAGAAAGAGAACTGGGGGGCAACGCTGTCGACATTTGAGCCATTCGCTTCTTTCCTTTGGGAGTGGGGGGTGTTACTGTTGCGTTCGTTGCTGTCGTCGTGGAGGACAAGGGTCGTGAAGGCAAAATGGTGGACGGTTTTGCACTCGATCTGTGTGAAGAGCGCCCACGATCCGACGTTCTGCTTGACCAGGTGGACTCCCTTGAATGAGATTCAGAGCCGCTAGTGTATTCCTGGGCTGACTCTGTTGACTGGACGTGAACGTCATTGTTAGATGAGGACTGTTTTGACCGGGACCGTGAGCGTGAACTAGTAAGAAATCTGTACAGCTGAGATGAAGAGAAGGTTAGGAGCATGAAAGAGAGAGGATTATACACGTGTAGCGCACTCTATTCGTAGAACGTTCGTCATCTCGAGGCTGCGAAGCTGTGTACATCTTGTCGTCGTTGTTGGAGATATCGGCATAGTCCGACAAAACCAGGCTGGTGGGCTGGTCAGACTAAGGAAAAGGATATCAAAAACAGGCTATATGAGAGGTGCTAATTCGAGATGGCCGAATTGTTACCTGTACTAGACCGGAGCGGGAGCGGAGAAAGGTTGAGAACTGGAATAAAAACAATCAACACGTGTAAGTTACTGTGTAAGGCACTTGCTATTTCTATCATATCAACATTTCCACTCACATCATTCAGTAAGCTCAGCCTTTTTCGCACCGAGCTTCCCTTCCCCACAGTTTCGAGGCCATCCTCGAACGGCTCATCGCCGTCGTCTATGGTGCTGCTTGGTGTACGCAGGCTCCATTGGGTTGTCGTCGTTGTTGCTCCGTATGAGGATAGACTTGTCGAGGAATCGAGGCTCAACGGACGGCTTAACAGACGTGAAGGCATAGTCAACGGGCAAAAATGTTTCACCAAGGTCGAACAGGTTAACGTCGACCACCCCTACTGCCTCGGCTTCTCCCGAGATGAATTTTGCTTCCTTTAATTTGACAAGGACGTTACTACCATTGGCATTACTCGGGACGAAACTTGTCCATGATGCCCGGAGCCATAACAATTTCTCAAAAGGGCTCGTTCCATGACCTTTGCGCAAAATTTCATGTCGGGGACCGGTCTCTACTCTTAGCCAGTCGTCAATCCCGGAATACATATTACCTTTCGCCTGTAAGTAGGGAGGGACGATGAAACAATTCTACCACGGCCAACCCCTATTCCGATGTGTCGCGTGAGCAACGTTCTCAGAAGGAACTTGATGGACGACGTGAAGAATTCCCCTTGCAATTGCCCGAGGAGGTTCACATTGACAATCGTAATACGCTACTATTGGTAGTCATTCTCCGCCGGTGTACCCACAAACTAACGGGCTGCCGTAGCTTTACCTTACAAAATTTCATGAAAGCCCGATTGCAGAAACCCACCCATACTATGCCGGTCCTTTGACTGAGATGCATTGATAGCAAAGTCAAAGCCTACTTCGATGAAGAACAAAAAATTTCAAAAAGGTTTATGAGAGGCACGAACCTCGGCGCGACTGAAGATTGACCTGATCTCCTAAGACTAACTCGGCGAGGACTGCAGGTTGCGGAATTGCTTCCCTAGCCTGACAAGTCCTATTTAATCCAAGCCCATGACCACACTTTACAGTGCGGGAGGCTGTGAACACCAAGTTTTCTGGAGGGGCCAGTCTCGAACCAGCGCACCAAAGGCTTGACTCGCTGAGGTAAACCTCTCACATTCCCAGTTTCGGGCCGTTACAACCACTCCACTAAAGGATCTTATAAGACTATTGTAAGACAATGACTATATACCCATTTTTCACCCACGACCACGTGTCTTTCGCGCAATTATTCCGACTTCACCGAGCCTCAGTCATCCTCATTCAACCTCAAATCAATGCGTGAGTTTTTACTGTTTCCTTCTTCTTTCCGATGTCAACACTCAGATTGATCTCTCCTCGAATATCCAGGTCAATATGCAGACAAACGGCCCGACTGTCCAGCTCGTTGGGCGCAAAGAGACCCCACTTTCCTTGCGTTGAAGCCCATGCTGCTCGCGAATCTCGAATTCGAGCAGCTCCCCGATTATCTGCGTCCCCATCCACCAACCCAGAACAGCTCAGTGAATCAGGACCAGAACCTCCCTACGCTCGTCCAAACCCTAAAACATACCACATCTACCGCGATTCAGCCCCCCTTCATCTCACTTACTCACCCGATCCGTTACCATCGTTTGACGTCGCGTACGAAACCTGGGGAACCCTCTCACCCAGCAAGGACAATGTCATCTTGCTTCATACCGGTCTATCGGCCTCGTCGCACGCTGCATCGACGCCTGCTAACCCCGCGGAAGGCTGGTGGGAAAAGTTCATTGGTCCAGGAAAGGCCCTCGACACCAATCAGTTCTACATCATCTGCTGCAACGTTTTGGGCGGTTGTTATGGCTCTACGGGTCCCTCTTCCACCGACCCTCAAACTGGAAAGCACTATGGAACCAATTTCCCCGTCATATCCGTGTTCGACATGGTCCAAGCACAGTTTCATCTGTTAGACCACCTGGGCGTGAACAAGCTCTACGCGAGCGTGGGGTCCTCTATGGGAGCTATGCAAAGTCTGGCGGCAGGCTGGCTGTTTCCGGAGAGAGTTGGCAAGGTTGTCAGTATAAGCGGGACTGCAAGAAGCTCACCGTCAGCGGTAGCGATGCGCTTTGCCCAACGGAGTGGTACGTTACCTTCTTTCGCGTTATGAAAGATCTCATTGACTCAACATCTCGATCTTAGTACTCATGGCCGACCCCAATTGGAATAATGGATTCTACTATGACGGCCTACCCCCACATACAGGAATGAAATTAGCCAGACGTAGGTTTCTCTTTCTCTCGTAAATTCCATCCCGTCCCGACGTCTCTCCAGAAATCGCAACAATAACGTACAGATCGGGTCCTGAATGGGACCTTCGCTTTGGCCGTCGCCTCAGACCTCTTCCCGAGTCCGAAGAACCGTTACCAAACACCCCGCGATCACCAGCACTCTGTCCAGACTTTCTAATCGAGACCTACCTCGACCATCAAGTACGTCAACGTCTCCCCCGCTCTGAAAACACTTCCTTCAGTTCTAACCATCTTCATCATCTCAGGGCGAACAATTCTGTCTCAAATACGACGCCAACTCCTTGATATACATCTCGAAAGCCATGGACTTGTTCGATATGACCAGTTCAGCACTCAGCTCCCTCAATCTCCGCCCATCTACATCGTCTTCTTCACAACCAACGTCTTCGTCCTCATTCCCGCATCACAAAACATCCCATTCAAAGTCACATCCGCCACCCGCGAACCCACCGGAGTACCTCCCTGATCTCGCGGAAGGCATGAAACCCCTCGCGAATATACCGACCCTCGTATTGGGAGTTCAAAGCGACATATTGTTCACCGTCGAGCAGCAGCGGGAGGTAGCAGACGCGTTACGGATGGCAGGCAATGACAATGTTTCGTATTACGAGCTTGGAGGCGTTTGGGGTCACGATACGTTCCTGTGAGTGCTTTCTCATTCTCAGGCCCATTTCTTAATTCTGGTTCTGACGTGCATCTCCTAATGCTAGATTGGATGTTCTCAACGTTGGAGGTGCTATTCGTGGATTCTTGTCATAATCAACGGGGGACAGGACGTGCGTGTCACCATCCACATTTTGTAGAACCATAAGTAATTCCCTACGTAGTTAGGGGTGACAAGAAATCACGTCCGGATTGTACACACTAGAAATACAGCCAAGCGTCCAGGATGGAATATAAACAGTTAGCCCAAAAGCCCTTTCACATATTTCAACAAATCCTTCCCCTATATCAAACGACAATGTTCAGTCATGTAGAAGGAGATAAACAAAAAGATTACACTCACCCCACGCGTTTTGACCCCCTCAAGCATCGCATTCACTCCATCCTCAGCATCCATATCATCACCATGGTCACTACTCCCTTCTTCGATCCCCTGTACCACCCTTCTACTCGACTTGCGTCTCTGCACCATCCTATACCGCAACGCAACAGTCAACACAGCTCTCCACCCCTCAATGGGTCCATTAACCCCGCTCGTCGACAACTGAGAAGTCGAAGAACTCGACCGCACATGCCCGCTCCCACTCCGTGGCTGGGGTAACGACGCCGTCGATATCGACGTAGAAGGTAACGTCGGAACAACGGTCGACCGTACGACATACGGACAATACGACCGGTGTTCCTTGAGAAGATCGAACTGCCGTTGTTTAGGAGCCGGTGGTTTGCTCGTCTGAGGTGCAGGGGTGGAGTCGTCTGCTGGGGTAGGGGTAGTTGAAGCGGTTTGGCTGACGAAAGCCCACATCCCTATTCGTCGTTGGCACAACGCACAGTGAAGAAGAGACGTATCGCGAGCTTTTGCTTTACTCGCGGCGTCACGAAGGATAGAAGGAGTTGAACTTGGGGCGAGAGAGGAAGCGCGGGATAATGAGGGTGTTGAGGACGCGGTGGGCAAGCGTGAGGTTGAGCGCGAAAGTGAGGTCGTTCTTGGACGTTCTGGTGCAGGCGCCCAGCCAAAGAGTGCGGTCAGCACAGCAGTCATGGAAGGTGGGGAGGGTGGTGTCTCGTTCGTCAGTTGATCCGAATTTTCTTCTGGGTCGGGGGCGGGCTCGGCGGACGTGATTGCTGCCTGAAGCGAGGCAAGTTGGCTGGGTGTCTAGAAGGATGATGAGACGGTAGTACGGGCTGCGTTCCGAGGAAGACTGACTAGAGGGTGTTTGATCTCCACTGACTGAAGGATAGGGTCCAGTATTGATGCATTTGTTTTTAACTCCCGCACAGTTGCTGCAGGTGACTGGAGGGGAATTCGGTAGATGAGGTCTTTGTACTTGAATGTGAGCATTGGGCTCTATACAATGCTAAAATGGCACACACCGTCGCATTGTCGTGTCTTCCAGGGACACCCGGATTTGTGAGCATCCACGAGTTGTTGGCGTTGCTTCTCGATGAGAGAGTTTGCTGGTATGGAGGTTAGAATGGAACTTGACCTTTCAACTTACCTTCTTACCAGCTTCCCTTGACATCCCCTCCCTCCCTGCGACCACCCACGACACGCCACATATCCCACACACCAGTCTATCTTTTCCGTCATTCGTCCAACCACATTTTGACGCAGCCACGGCGTCAATTTGAGGGGGTTTGTTGCCATAGGTTGATAACTTGAATGTCGATAGACGGTTCAGAAACGATGGTATGGATGAGGGACGGTAATCCGCAGTTGTAGATACGGGTGGGCCAGGAGAACTGCTTTTACTGAGCCTTTCCCGTGTGCGGGTGGCGGCACGCGTCAATATTGCACTCAGGTGAGGAGCGCTTTTGGAGAGCGAAGAAAAGTTCCGAAGGGGGCCTCTGTGTTATCCAGTACTGGGTTCAGCGAGCCGTTGAGAAAGTTTGGCGAGTGGATGAGACTGACTTCGACGATTCTGCTTCCTTGGACTTGATACCGTACTTTGTGAGAGTAGAGTATATCGACTGCGAGAGTAGTGGTCTCTTTCTTGGAGGTTGTTCGTCTGTTGTTTCTTTCGGTGTGACTGCAGCGTCGAGGCGATAGAATGCGTCGTCCAATTTTCGCTGTGAAGTCAATTGAGATAATAAACAAGAGGCAAGATATACTGGACTCACTTTCGTGGCCCTCATAGTCGAGAACTCTGAAGAAACCGTGCTAGAATCACCGTTCATCGTGGTGAAAGGACAAAAGGGTAACTGTACAGCCACAACACCGTTGACGCGCGAGGCGTGTTGGAATTCTCTTCGAACCCCCACTTTCATGGAGAACGACCCAAATTCCTCGCTGGTACTCAGAAATGCATCATTTGAACGTATTGGATTCTCGACCTTCCAATCTTCTCAGCTTCATCTCTCAGGACTTGGTTAACACCTGTTAACACCACTGAGCACCCGTTTCCTTCCATTCTCGAACACCACCGATTCAATTCCTCCAGCGTCCCAACACTTTGACGCGTTCATACATCGTTCTCCCCTTACACACAAGTGCACAGTAGTCAGCTGCAGCAGTAACGGCTCGTGAGATATCCCGGATTGTAAGCAGCCTGGATTGCACACTATCGACATCCAAGACTGTCACCCTGTAGTCTTGATATAGTCTCCGTGTCTGGAAACATAGCCCGGAGGCCAGGATCAGGCTCGTCTCAGGTATCTTGAAGACTCAAACCCGAAATTTTCTTTCGTGACACCTTTGAGGTCCAGTCGTGCTCTATGCCGAAGAATCATAGCACACTATAGATTCAAGGAAGTCAACTCCAATCGCGCCGCTCGGCAAGGTCTTCATGTAGGTGGCGTGTTGCTGGAGGAGGCGTGCAAATGCAGTGCAGCATGAGAAAGAAGCAGACCTTTTCACCGAGGTTATATCCCTCCTCTTCACCGTGTCGCTGTGCAGGTTTGCAAGATATCGCGGCCATGTTTGACGAACTCGCCGGGTGGTATGGTGATGTAAGCCACTACTACTCTGTATTGTGGCCACGACGAATTGACTGTACAATGATAGACCCGCCCGCCAAATATCTTTGACGGTCGAAATTTAACAACATTCACGAACTCCTCCACCTTCGGTCCAGCGGGCGCGGTATTAGATGATGATCGCTACCTACCTGTCAATATTATCTTAGTCTCCAGCGACTTAGTCTCGTTCCACACCGATGAAAACGCTCTAATTCGGGCATCGACCAATTCCTTCAATAGTCTTCTCCCTCTACCGGAGGAAAGGCCGCAGCGGATTCTCTCCTTGCCGGATGTTCCGTCGGACGAGTTGGAGATAATGCTACAAGGGATTCTCGACATCCCGATCAATACCACACAGTCGGTCGACATTCAGACCCTCATCCGAGCCATGGATCGTCTGCCGAAGTACGGAATTTCACCCAGCTCCTGCATCACACCAGCGTCCCACCTGTATCGTTTCCTCCTGTCCTGTGCACCTCTTTGTCCCCTCGATGTTTATGCACTTGCCGCTCAGCACGACGTCGTCTCGCTTGCTGTATCGGCCTCAAGTCATACACTATCGCGCGAACTCTCGCAGATGACCGAAGACCTGTCCAAAAGGATTGGGTCCGTGTATATGTTACGTCTCTTTCAGCTTCATATGGGACGTGCCGATACATTGAAGAACCTGTTATCTGTCGAGCTGGGCCTTCATAACCCTACTCCAGGCTGCGACTTCCGGAAACAAAGGGAGCTTCAACAGATGTGGAATTTAGCTTTGGCCTCCATGTTGCATATCATCAAACCCGGTAAGCCATGCCTCTCCGGTTGCCTATACCACAACGGTGCTTTTGATGCTGCGAGGTTACTGCAGATACGACAACGACGTCCATCCGAGATGCTGTTATGACACATACTGCTGAGCTCACTTGCAAAGAATGCATCGAACTCAGAGACAAGCGACTTGTGAAGGTGATCCACGAGTGGTCCATGGCTCCAGTGAGTTTTGATTGTAATGGTACATGTCCCGTCCTCCGCCTCTTGAGCTGACCTGTCTGTTGTACAGCGCACCATCGATATGTAATGTCTCGGGGTCCCGAGGCGTACTGGACCACCAACGACCCAACTCGTAAATGTTGTATTGATGCATGCGTTTTTGTCTGTACATTTGTTAGGAAATTTATTTAGTCCAGGTTGCCACAAATTTTGGTCCGTCCTGGGTAGTCGGAGATGACCTTTGTCAGGTGAACAAGGATGAACAGGTGATAGGCAGGTGCTCGAAACCCAGGTAATAGACTCAGGGAGGGCTTCAGAACCACCAGTATAATATGAGGGAGCAATGTTGGAGCATTGCGTGAAACTGTGGAGAAAAAGAAAAGGGATGATTGATGGTTTAGTAAACCGAATGGAGGGTGAAGGATATATATTCTATGGGTACCTAGTCCACTATACAACCGCCTCCAACGACTTTGTGAACCCTCAAGTGGCCATCCGTGGGAAAGCTCGATCGTTCTACAGGCCCGCAGCGCATGTTCCCGATTAGGAAGCTGCGTCATTGCTCCCAAACCACCACTTCGAGTTACGTCTGCCGCAATACTCACCGATGAATCGAATCTTTGGAACATCCTCGAAGAAACCCAAGGCGTCGCTGCAAGATGCAATTGCTTCCGTACATTCAATTCGCTCCCCCAAGCCGCGCCCAGCTGAATAGCTTGTAGACAGACGCAAGGGCAGCCTCCATAGAGGTCAAGATCAAGAAGTTGGACGGGGAACTTGCAAGATATAAAGAGCAGATGAGTAAACTGAGAAATGGTCCCGGAAAGGTGCATCCTTTGATACAGCAGCTGTCTGTTTCACTGAATCAATTCTTTCCTCGATGCAGAATGCAATACAGCAACGTGCTCTAAGGACACTCAAGCAGAGGAAGATGTACGAGGCCCAGCTGGGCCAACTCCAGCAACAAGCTTTCAATATGGAATCGGCCGCCATGACTACGGAGAACCTCAGGAATACGATGGCCACGGTCGACGCGATGCGAATTGCGAACAAGGAAATGAAGAAGCAATACGGGAAAATAGACATCGACAAGATTGAGGTACGTCCCCATTATCATTCACCTTCGTCCATCCAACCCCTGTAAATCCCTTTGCTATGACAGAGCACGCACTATGAGATGGAAGATCTTCTGGAACAAGCTGCTGAGATACAGGAATCCCTTGGACGCTCGTACGAAGTCCCGGATGAACTTGACGAAGCCGACTTGGAAGCAGGCACGTTTTCTTTTGAGCACACCTCCGCCCTTCTTACCTACTTCTCCAGAACTCGACGCTCTTCAATTGGAGGAAGAAGAGGAAGGAAGTTCATACCTTGCAGACCTGAACAAAGTTCCCGACTTTGTTGACGAGCCACCTGTGGAAGTTCATGATGTACGTTATAAAAAGCACGGTCTCCCCCTTCCCGCTCGCTGATAAAAGCCCTTAGACACCGACGCCACAGGAAGCCGCCAAAGTGACCAGTTAATGAACACGAATCTGACTGCTGTATCAATAGAATTCGAGGGTTTTGGGTGTAAAGGGACTCCTCATTGGACTGTATTAATATTAATAGTGAAACTATGTGGTTATCCCGTACAGATAGATACATATACACTCCTCTCATCGTCACGAAGGCTCAATCAGCCGTATCTACGACCCTCTGAGGAATCCGCGAACCAGTCGTCATTCTCCCGTGTTTCTTCATCGTTCGCTAGATTAACTACTGTCGACTTGCTCTGTGAATCTGGAACACCAGGTCAGACGCGCTCAACGACAAGTTGTGTTAACCATGTCTCACAAGCGTTGAAGGCCTCCAGACCATTCTCTCTCCCGATGCCACTCTCTTTCATACCGCCCCTATGAATAATCAGTACACCGCAGGAGGCTGCCTTGTTAGAGGCTCTTACCAAGGAGAGCTGGGGTCATTCCGATGATGGGTATTTATCCAGCATATTCCCGCCTGTATTTCACTCGCCACCCGATGGCCCCGTGAGAGATTGGATGTCCAGATGCCAGCACCTAATCCGTATTTGCACGCATTGGCAAGCTTGACGCCCTCAGCCTCGTCCTACCCCATCCAAACAATCAGAAACGTTCGAGGAAACGGTGGAGTGTGACAAACGGAAAAGCGCTTAACCACGACCACGGGTCCAAACAGCTCCTCCTGCCAAAGCAGATCATCGACTTCGACATCGATGATTACGGTTGGTGGAAAGAAGCTGCCATTGGAGAAGTCAAATCCATCCAAAGATGATTTTCCGAGCATTTGCTGGCCTCCGAACAGAACTCGTCCCCTGGTTTCCTCGATCATGCCTTCGATCCTGTTGAGATGCTTCTGCGATATGACGGCTCCCATAGTCGACTTTGGGTTGATAGCTAGCACAGGTATTTGAGTTCATGTACACGAGAATAGCTGGGAAAGACCTACGGTCTCCCATTCTTTGACGAATGCTCTCCACTTTGCGCAAGAATTTTTCCATGAAGGGCTCGTATATCTTGTCTTGCACAATTATCCTCGTTCCTGAAACGCACGTTTGACCAGATGCAACGAACGCTGCAAAGGCCGTTCCATTTACAGCAGAGACCAAATCTGCGTCGTCAAATACCACGATCGGAGCCTGTAAACGTGAGACTCGATCACGTTGGTTCAACCGTCGACAAAAGGTGCTAACCTTTCCACCCAGCTCAGCTGTGAACGATGCAAGATTGGAGCCAACAATGCTGCCTATGGCACGTCCGGTTTGTGTTCCTGCCTGATCCAACATGAGCCCGCGAGGTGCTTTCGCTCCTGGAGTAGGTACTTACGGTGAGGTCCACCTTCCGGATAAGCGGGTTGCTAACGATATCCTTCCCAACAGTAGGGCCAAGACCTGGCAAGACTGATAACACTCCTTGTGGTACTGAATAGACGTTAGAGAAGTTATTAGCGGGGCTATAAGCCTTGCGTACCCCCAGCTTCGGCCGCCATTTCGGCGAATTCAAGTACGGTAATCGGGGCAAGCTGAATGAATGAACTTTCTGAGAATCAAGCAGCTGACAGATTGCAGGAAGAGCGTACTTCCGATGGCTTCACTATCACACTGTTCCCAGCAGCCAAAGCCGGTGCAATCTTTTTCACAGCAATGAGAAGAGGGTGGTTGAAAGGCTACGGTGCACCGGTCTCAGGATCAGCATCTAATGGGCATCCTCAATCACGGATAGCACGTACTGTTATCTGAGCCACAACTCCCAACGGCATCCTTTGGATGTAGTTCAACAACTTGCCTTGAGTGGGTGCTATAGACGCCTGATTAGTACGGAGGAGTGCTGCGAAGTAGTCTCTGTGGGACGAAGGCTCATTTGAGGGCTTGATTCATCGAGCAGGTACACGAGGTTACCCACAGCCATTCCGGTAATCGACCCAGCTGAGCGTTCATTTCACGTAGTGTTCGACCGGTTTGAAGCGTCTCTATCTGCGCTAATTCTGGTATCCGGGCTTCCAATGCCCGAGCTAGCCGAGAGAGGACTTTGGAGCGAGTAATGGCGGGTGCTCGCGACCAGAGGCCGGCAGCAAAAGCAGCTTGTGCGTTGCGGATCGTTTCATTTACACCTGTGGAAGATACCGCCGAGACTCTGTGGGGATATTTAACTGAACAATTCGTGGCAAGACCGTATTCTGGGACGTACTGGCAGAGAATTTCCCCATTGGCTGGGTTGTGGACATTGAATCTACAACACGAATCGCATTCCTGAGACAACAGATCATTACAGCGACAGTTGCGACACACACTCTCCGTCGAATAAGTCGTTCTGATCGTGGCTCTTGTCAAGCGAAGAATCCAGGCGCTTGGATAGATGTGTCGGGACGTAACGCGATTTGTGAACGTTTCGCTGCAAGACGGTGCATGAGACCCGAAAGACAACAATAGAGCAGAAGATGGTCGCACAATTTGAGTCTTCGCAACGTGAAGGGACAGACGTTTGTTGACGATAGACACTTTCATGATGGCCGTGAAGACCAAGTCCTCAGGCGGCTCAAATCACAGGATTCCGAAAAGGAAGAATTACTACGTGAATTACGTTACCTCGTGTGCAGCTCTCCACTAGCTCTCCCAATACAAGGATTTATAGACTCGAGACCACTCGCTTCGCGACCGCTCGTGAGTCGTGCCTCGGGGAGCGAATGAGATACGAACGCGGCGAAGCGAGTGGCCTTGAGTCTAGCATCAGTAAAGTTTACACTCTATTCTCCATTGTTATCACATTCTATTCTCGGGTGTTATTACTTCCTCTAAATTCCTCAACGTCCCCAGCACCTCCCGCAATGGTTCTCGAAGAGTTTTACTGGGAATGATCAAAGTCCGTAAATGATGAAACCCTGCAAGGCCAATTTGGATTGACCTCACAATCTCCTGCCTCTCCGATTGAGAGTAAGCCACAGCTGGGACCCACTCTGTGAGCTCGAGGGATCGACATTCGGGCAGGGCAGGGATCACCCGCAACGTTGGCAAAAGAGCGTCGCCCAGCAAAAGGCTAACAGAAACACTTCTGACATATCTGAAACTCCACAAGCGTAGTCTCAGGGCAGCGAGCGAACGTTCCGGGTTGTAGTGGTGTAAGGGAGACATGAGGCGTCGCCCAAACTCTAGATGTTCGAGGTGGGGTAATTGCAAAAGAGATTCGAGGATCTCGTTCGAGACCAAGTCGAACGGAACCGCTGCGGTAGTTTTTACACGTCTACCCGCATAAATGACTTCTGTCCGAACAGAAGGGCGACTGATTACGAGCCTAAAATGACGAATCTCTTGAGGCATATTTCTGAGCCACTCTAGCAGCTGGCGAGACAGGTCGTCCGACCGCCTCCATTGGCCGGACGTGACAAGAACATCGACCTCGGTCAAGGGACTGAATCCCCTCGCTGCACGCCGCAGGATAGATGAAAGGGTAGACGAATCTCTGGTGGGGTTGAACTCGGTGCTAATGCACACGGACAGTGATCTGAGTGACTGAGGGAATGAAACGGCGCTACCAGTCGGTAGAGAATGATAGCCTGTTTGAAGGAAGGTTGAGGGAAGGGGAGGAATGATCTGTGGTGCGGAAAATAGAACTAGGGATAAATGTCGTCCAACGGAATCGGTGGAAAAGAAGTGGGACATTGCAACCTCGTGGGGCGAGTGGTGGATAGTAGCGCCTGGATATAAATAAGCTAGCAGACAAAGGGGTTTTTCCAGCAAGGAACACAGAGCTGATACTCACAACGGAACGCGTTAAGAAGGAGACAACTATAGAAATCACGGCGTTCATTCCATTCCTCAGCTCTTGCCATGATAGGAAAGAGTTGAGGAGCCCACGAGAACCTTGAGAGGATAGATTTGAAAATCGAGTCGAAAGACAGAAGCGTAGAGGTCAGGTCTTGTGGCCGTCCGCAAAATAGTTGCATCGACTAGGCAGGCAGCTTTCGTTCTCTGAGAAATAGTAGGCAAGGATGACCTATGGACTAGGATGTTCATGGTGAGGAACTGACAGCGACCAAGGGTGTGCCACCAAGTGTCTAGAAATAACAGCATTCGGTGAGGCTGTTTTAATTCAAAAAACCCATCATATTGCCATCAAGGGTATGGAAGACGACTTGCCAGAAATGAGCACGAGCAGCATGAAAACTTGATCTCCTTTTCCCATGACTGAACTGTTGAGCTGCTGGCAGGTAAGTATGAATGAGCAAGGTTCTTAAATTGCAATGATGATGGTGCTTGATGGTGATGCTTAGACCATGTCGTTGACTTGGACTAAAATGGGTATTTGTATCTGTGGACGCGTTTGTTAGTCACGTGAGGGTGGCGACCTGAAGTCATGGTTGAACGAACGGTTTGCTTTTTGCTCCTGGCCTCCATCGCAGCCAACATCTTCCTCTCCTCCATTCTTCTAGGACCACGGCTCCCAGCGCTACCTTGCCTTTCGATCTCTTAGAATAACCCCCAGAATTTCTCTAGCCATGGCTCCTAGAAGATCTGCACGAGCGGCTTCAGCAAAACCTCCCTCCCAGACCGCTGCGAAACCAGAGACCACTACCAAAGGACGAAGTACTGCGCGCAGCGTTCCCACAAAAAAGCGAGCTGCCTCACCAGACAGAGCTGTCGATGTTCCGGTCAAAAAGGCTCGAGGTGAGGAGCAGAACATCGCTCCTACAACGAAGATACCTACTTCCAAACACGCAGCGAACAAACCCGCGCCGCAACCCGTTAAACGTTCGCGCTCTCGTACGAAATTGGCTACGATAGGGGAAGGACCTACTCCTGCTGCGCCTCATGTCCAAGTGAAGCCATACCTCAATCCTTTGCCCTCACCACCGGAAAAAACTCGGCCAGGCCTGCAACTCTTCGTTTGGGGTGCGGGAAACTTTGGGCAGTTTGGTCTCGGACCAGATCTGTTGGATGAATTTGACAAGCCAAAGAAGCACGCATGGGTGGAACAGCAAATGCAAGCTGGAACTTTTGGCGAGGTCGGGGCTGGCCTCGAATCCGTCGCGGCTGGTGGTATGCATAGTCTTTTTGTCGACGAGAAAGGAACAGTGAGTTATACGTTTTCTCCATTCCGAACAGTCCTAACAAAGCCGCTCGTTTTGCAATCAGATATGGTCCTGCGGACTGAATGACGATGCAGCTCTGGGTCGAATTACTCATCAAGTGCCAGATCCCGAGGACCCTGGCTCATTCCTCGACATTGATCAGCTTACCGCCGTTCCTCATCCGCTTCAGTCTCTCGTAGACGAAAAGTTCCGTGCAGTTCAAGTTGCGAGTGGTGATAGCATCTGCGCTGCAGTAAGCGACCAAGGCGATCTCCGAGTCTGGGGATCTTTCCGAGTACGTCCGACTAGCTTCTACTGCCGTTTGATTTCTCAATTATTTTAGGTCAATGAAGGCTCGCTAGGCTTCGCCAGTGGGCTCAAACACCAGTTTCTCCCTGTCTCCATCCTGGAAGACCAGCTTCATTCAAAACCCGGGGATAAAGAGAAGGTTTCTGCCATCACTGCCGGCGTCAACCATCTTCTTGTTCTGACGACACACGGAAATATCTACACATGGGGTGCTGGCGAGCAAGCTCAGCTCGGCAGGAAAGTTCTTGAGAGGCGGAAGATACACGGTACTATACCCGAAAAAATCACTCTTGGTAACCGTCTCAGGAAAGGCAAAGTCATCGGTGCGGGCAGCTTCCATTCCTTTGCTGTGGACGATTCCGGCGATGTGTGGGGCTGGGGACTTAACACGATGGGGCAAGTTGGCATAGGCCACGAGGAGACAGACGACGCTCAAATACAGCTTCCTACTAAAGTCCTGAGGCTGAGCAAGGAAGAGCTCAATGGAGACACCGTCGTTCAGATCGCCGGCGGGGAACACCATACACTTTTCTTGACCTCTGCAGGCAAGGTCTATGCGTGCGGCCGCTCAAATGCAGGACAACTTGGCTTGCCCGACGATGACCCAGCCTTTAAGGATCGTGCCGACCCCGATTTCTATCCTGAACCTGTGGAAGTCAAATTCCCAGATGATGACGATCCGGTCGTCCATGTCTCCGTTGGCACTCACAATAACCTTGCTGCTACCCGCGACGGCGCCTTGTACTGCTGGGGACAGGGCACTCAGGGTGAACTGGGCGTTCCTGACGTGGAAGTTCGAACACCTCGTGTAATCGTGCGGCGAGAGGGTGGTTCGTGGGCCGCAATCAAAGTCGCGTGTGGAGGACAACATACTCTCGGATTGTTCCGCAAAAAATAGACTCAACAAGTTTCCTTATCAGTAGATTCAATCCACAGCTCTCCTCGTTCGTACGGACACCCTTTTCATCTATTCCTATACCTCATCGTCGTATTGTTACCCATCCAGACATTATCTTATATACTTAATCGTTCTACTGCTCACATCCACGCATTTCCCTTCACTCTGTACACTGGTCTCGGTATTGTCCTTGCTTCTTCGCAATTTGAATATACATTACAATGGGACGCTCACGTTCCGTTCCTGAACTTCGGTCACGACGGAAAAACGAACGACGTGTTCGTGCACAAAAGATTGTTTTCACATTGTGTCCTTATAATAGACTGGGAATTACTAGCATTGCTACGTGTAGGTCATCGAGAGACGTCCAACAATGTAGTCCTCTGTGTTGACAGGTGGGTATTTTGGCTCCGTTCCACAGTTGGGCAAGCAAGCAATCTCGGCGTCGAAGTTGGGGTTGGAGAAGAATGCTATTGACTGACGCTGTGGTGTTATAGCCTCTGAATCGCTGACTTTGTGAGAAGGTGCCACCACACGATGCAAAGTGGAACGAAGGACATCGTTGCTCCATCTCGAAAGCAAATCTCCGACATTGATCACGATCGTTCCCGGCTGTGGTAGCCATTGTAGTCAGTGATTTGGAGTCAAATTCGCATGATAGAGCTGTGGGTCACGTACAATCGGAGTGGCAGCGATGTAAGAACCGGTATTCGGATTACGGACCTGTAACCCTCCGACCTATTATTCATGTGAGTTCACCGCGTGCAAAGGTGGTGGATTGGATTCGAATTACCATGTCCTGCGAACTGGTCAGCTCAAGGAGCAAGAGAGACGTATAAACTTACCTGGAATAGCAACGTCAGGGTTCCATAATCTGTTGCGTATAAGCCTTCGAGCTGGGATACGCGCCGGACGTCTGCTTACCGCTGTGAGCCCCGGCACGAGCCTGGTCTTCGCCGTCAAGTAACGATCTCTTAATGGACGGATAAGAAAGAAGCCGAAGGTTGTGACACTGTTTGTCAATCTTCTGATCGAAGAACCGCTCCTCCAGACCCAATCCCAAGGCTATTGAGCGCATCATCTCGACGTGGAGGTCATGACAGGTCTACGCGTTTCTGTTAATGGTTTGATTGACCAGGCGCACGGGCGACAAACCTGGTAGAACGCCAACATCGTCCTTTTGAATGCCGGTGCATCACTCTCCTGTGGCCACATGTTCCGCCATTCTGAGTCCCAATCCCGACCAATTTCCATAGATTCTTTGTAGTCTGGAGCCTTGGATCGAAGCTTGGCTATCTCGGCTGCATCGTGAGACTGTGTAACGCGCTCTCTGCCTATTCGCACATAGCCCCGATTCGAGCGGGGGTCTTCCCAAGCCAGCTTGTCCTAAGTACGGGGAAAAGTTGATTGGCCGCACATACACAACGAGGAGCGCCCACACCTTGATTTCCGTAGGCAATTTGAAGAACTCCGCGCTCTGGACGGTCCATGTCAACGACAGAGGCCGTACAGAAGTCAATTGGATACCTTTTGGAAGACGTTCGAAACGGTTTCTAAACCGACGTTCAGACGAATGCATCATGAACAAAAGAGAACAAGACGCACCACTGGGGATACCGTGCCCCGAAACATAGATGAACCCGCTCTGCTTGAATGCATCGACAATCTCGTTTGCCGTTTCCTGCTTCTCCTTGGAGGAGCTAGCTTTTCTGAATTTCGAAAAGTCGATAACAGGGATGCGAAATTTCGAATCGTTTACATCCGCAATGACTGTCGCAAGTCCACGAATGAAGTTTGGTTGCACTCTGCGAGTGAAGAAGAGGCCGCCTCGGCTGAGAGACGAAGCTTTCAGGGAAAACATGGATGGTCCTGAACGAGGAAGTCAAAGAAACAGTGACAAGTGTGGGGGGGAATTGGCTATCATGTACATAACTGAATTCCATCCAATCACTTGGTCCAGTGATAAGAAGTGTCCACATGGACATCGCTTCTGGGCATGTGTGGGCCAGAGTGGGCCCCTCAACGTTCAACGTTCAACGACTGTCAGATCATCTGCGCAATGTAAACCATTGGGATCCTTGGCTTTGAACGGGATATGGTGACTACTGTGATTGAGATGCTACAAGTACTGTACAGATGATGCAAGTGATATTCCATGAATGACCAAGAACGGGTGTCAATCGACCCTCTAACTTCCAGCAATATCAGGTTCATGTACGTGAATACAATATTGGTCCCGGAGACCTCAAGCGGCGGAACAGCGCCATGAGGGTTTTACCTCCCTCAGAACCCCACCTGCATAGAAAGTTTCATGTTAGTTTCAGCTTTGAACCACTAAGGGTGGACTCACTCTCCGGCGGCTACTTCATCACAGCACCTCTCAAACTCTTCTGAGACCGCGACCTCATCCCATTTCTCTACGACATAGTCTTCGACCATCCCATGTAGGTCATCCCAAGTGGAAGTGGCAAGCAATAACGCGAAACTAGTCTGCGGTGTTATCGTAGACATCATGTGCTCGAGGGCCAGATTGGCAAGCCGAGGCATCGTATATCGGTGGGCTATCTGATACATTGATAGGGCTGAAGCTGGCGAGGGTGGAGGCGTTGGGTGTACATGCGGGTCGGGGGTCGATCCGATGGTGAGCCCACTCGAGCCTCTTATCCTGGACGCGCGGGGTGAAACTGGTGGGTAATGACTAGCGGTAGGTGGTACTGACGCGTAGCTTGACTGGCGAGGAATCACGACCGAGGAAGGTGCCTGTTTCGGGCGTGTCGCTGGAATGTTGATTGGCATCGTTGTAGGTGTACGCCGGGAGCTTCCTGGGGATGTCGTTTCGCTAGAACTTGACGTTGATTGACGAGTAGATGGAGCAATAGTATTGGTCTTCGTTGTCGCTCGAGATGGCGTCGAAGGAGTTCTCGTAGATGAGCCAGCCCGCATCGTATTGCTGTCCGACGACGGCAAACCTGGTTGCGAAGCCTGCGGGGCGCCCGCTGGGGGTGATGGAACACCTTCTTCTCCGCTAGTAGCGCTCCTCGTATCCAAGTCCTCAGTCATCCCAACCTTGTTGAAAGTTTTCCAGTCCCACTCCCCGCCCCTTGCGTGTAACCAATTTGCGCTCCAACCTGCCCCAACTCCATCTACCGCTGCCCGAGGATCATCGACTTCCTTAAGCAACAGCCAATTTGCGTAGCAGTACTTCAATAACCAGTAGATCGTCTCAAAATCAGCCTCCTCTACGACAATAGTATGAACTTTGCGCTCGCCCGGGATATGCCCCTGGTTTTCAGCGAAAGATGAGGAAAGCATAGTAGCGAAGTAGTCGGAACGACGGGTGAGGATATCAGAATGAGCGTAGATGATTCGCTTGCGAGCCGTCATCTGCGAGGAATGGGAATAGGAGGACATGGATGACGCGGGTCTTTGAGTAGCTGTGGATGAGGCCTCCGTAGGCGTCGGAGGGACAACATCGGGTTTGTACCGTTCCAAACACACAAAACGAACGTCTCCAGTGTCTACAAGGACTATCAGAGATCTGCCAGTGAAGGAAGCGAAGGACGTACTGGGGTTGTCTAAGGAAGCTTCAAGTCCATCTAAGAGGTCTTTCGGGACGTAGTAGGCAGAGGGGTGGGACGGGAAGAATGGACCCAGAGGACAATGTATCTGAACACATATCACTAGGGAGTCTGTGTCACGTATCCGAGGGTTATTCTCGATTAATGCCGAGAGAGGAGGAAGAGAACAAGCTGGGGGAATTTCGTCAGTAGCCTTTCAATGGGACGTCTAGATGCCGACAAACCCCAGACCTCGTTTCCCTCCCTGAAGACCCAGTCACTTTGCCAATTCTCCCAAACCCAATCAGGCCGTGCTCCTCGTTCACCGACACGGTCATCCTGACATTTTACGGCTGTCATCATCGACGCAGACATTTCGTAGTCTGCGTAGGTCGAGTCTAACATGAGGCAGGTGATGTAGAGGGACAATGTATCCGGTTTCGATCCCGCAACCTGAGTAGCACCTTCTGTTGGTGGGGAGGTACGCGCTGGAATGAGGGTCCGTCGGTAAATCGCGTCGTTTTCACAAAGAACTTTTTGGGACTCACCGATTTCAAGCTTGAACTTGTTATCCCCTATTATAGGGGAGTGCTTCAAAACGTCGAAATCATCCGCTGTTGTGCTGCTCTCGTCAACCTCTCCAGCACTAACGGACCCATCAACACCCCTATCGTTTTCAATGTCGATGGACAAAGGACTTCGGCCTTCAACAAAGTCCCGGAGTTTGTGCACGTCACGTACGACCCATTCAAAACCCTAAAGAAGGTAAGAACATGTACACAGGGGATACATGCCACCGTGAACGCACCATGAACGACCACTGCATCGTCGTCTCTTCGTTCGCTGTAACGTAGGATGCTAAGGACGAGCCAGCATTGTTCCGTAACGTTTGATGAGACTGCCATGACATCCGACTTGAATTCGAACGTGAAATGGACGTGGACATGCTACCGTTACTGGTGACAGAACCCTCGCCCGAGCTTACGCTGGCGGTGACGCTAGGTCTGCTTTGTGCCAAATCCCAATTTACTGAGGAAGACGACCCCGATGATGAGGACCTCTGCAGGTGCGAGAGATGTGATGACTGATAGCGGAGAGGTGAAGGTTGGGACCAAGGCCAGTCGGGACGTGCTAGAGGTGGAGTACGGCCTGGTGGACTCGATGAAGGTAAAGAGAAAGGAGAAGAGATACGCGGCGGCTGAGCTTGCCACTGATGGTGGTTCGAGTCTGACATTGGACGTCACGTAATTGACAGGTGCACAAAGGGGCATTCTTTGAATAGCGTTATAGAGTTTGGTATATGGTACAGGACATCCTTTGAGATATACAAGTAGATACAGATGACCGATCTTCATTCCAATTACTCAGAATGTCTCCCAGAAAATATCGGGCAACACTTCCCTCATCACTGTGGAAGAGTCAGTTTGAGTGAGAAGGCGAAAAGCTGAGAGTAACCTACTGGTCCAATGCTTCGTCGCTTGCGCATCTTGCATCTTACCAAGAGGATTGTATGAACTGCTCAGCACTTTGGTTTCTCTCCCTTCCTGTGTCCTGATCCTCTCGGTCGAGTTTCTAAGCACTTCGAGATCCACCTCCCGATCCTCCAACGACGTGAATATGTGCTTTCGTAAAGGCGAGCCAAGGTAGTCCGTCAAATCCGGAGTTCGGAAAGTGAAAGGTTTGGTCCCGGTTGTGCAGAAGAATACCTGAGAAACGCGAAATGAACACGACGTAATCGCGCAGTGGGCAGTTTGACTCACGACGTTGAGAAACTCTGTATCGTACTTCTCCTTCGTTAATGCCCCAGGTTGTACAAGATCATGGAACGCTCGGCATTGGGAGAACGCTTCATCCAGTGTGCGTAATACGAGCCTCGACGGCTCAGAGTCAACAATGCCTGCAAAGTTCTGCCGGCATGGTCAGCTCAAGCATTACATTCAGGGTAAGGGGTGCTTACAATGACAGCGACACCATCAGGTTTGATCAACGCCTTGAGGTTATCCCAAAATCCAATTTCATACAAGTGTTGCGGGATTCCACCGCCAGAGAAGCAATCGTGGATGACCAGATCATAGAGCGAAATGTCTTCCTTGCTAGCACTCTCATGTTGCTTCGCGCGGGTTGCCACCCAGGCGCCTGCATCTTCTAGGAACACGTTCTCATCGCCGGGGTCGGGGAAACCGAAGAAACGGCGGGCTGCTTCATAAACGGCTGGGTCAATCTCCAGGACCGTAAGGTTGTAACCATGTCTATGTAGAGCGGTTGCCGATATACCAGTCCCTAAGCCGCTGCGAATGCTACGCTTGTATCAAACGCTTGCATAGATAAACAGCATGACGCACATAACAAGAGCTTTTTGGTTGTTTCCTTTATTCCCCGATGTGCCGTCGTGTTCAATAAGCCTCGCGGCCTCTTGCAAGTTGAACGCCCCGTATATCGAATCTCCGAGTCTGTTCCCGTGTACATCCTTGACTGGCGCATATCCGTCTATCGTGTGCACCCTCTTGCCCATCCACACACCTCCCAGAATAGAATGAGCCGCACGAAGATACCTAACAGAGTGCATGGCCTTCAAATCAGTCGGGTCGGCATTGGGTGGTTTCAAGGCTTCCCCGACGACCACAAGTCCCGTGGTGCTTTCAACCGTAGAGTGAATTTGGAGCGGGAAACTCGGGTGGGTATAGGTCTCAGGGTATGGGTGATCGAGTATCGGAGACCGAAGAGGTGATGTGAGGGGGGTGAAAGCAAGTGTAACCAGGGCTCCGAGGAGAGTTCCCTTGGTGACATAGGCTTTGTTGGAATTGGAAGGTGATTTCTTGGGTGTCTTTGCAGACGAGGGAGATGACGACGAGATATCAAGACACAAAACTCCAATTGCGAAAAAAGCGAGTGCTTGTGTGAGGTACTATTGGTGCATCCGGTCATTGAGTAAGAAGCAGAACAGAACAGAATTCAAAGACTCACTATTTGGTTGTCCGAGATTGTTCGAAGTTGGGGAATGGCAGGCCAAAGGCGCTTCGACATGGCAAAACCTCCTACTAATGTTCCCCATACACCCAGCATCTTCGTTGCAGGAACCCAGATCCCATAAGCATAGACGAGAGGAATGAGTGCAAAGGCATGCGTGAAAACCGGTCCCCAAACTGGATGTCTCTGCCTAGCAGACCATACAGCAAAATAATAGGTCGCCTTTGGCGCCAGAGCAAGAATTGTACCGGAAAAGAACCATTTTCGCGCGGTTGACGAGAATTTCGGCCGGATGTAGATCGAAAGAGTGACGGCTAAAAAGAGGAAGTGTTGGAAATATTGGTTCGTTGGGACTGACGCGTATATGGGTACCAAGGTGCGTTCGTAGGTGAAAAGAGCAAGAGAAAGCAGAAGCACCGGTACGAAGAAATGGAGGACCATGTTCATAACGCAAACATGAGTTCTTGCGATGGTCGTTTAAAAGGATGAAGCTTGAGAAGAGCCACGTATTAACTTCCCACCACCATCACCGCGGCTTCTCTGGGTCTTGTACACTACCTGGGAAAATATTTATGACTTCTCAACGTCTACTAGGTATAGAAAGTACCATATCACTGGTTGTCGCTTGGACTATCCGATTCTGGTTCCACTTTTCGCCGTCGGTGCGAGGCGCCTATCGAATTGTCGCGATCGAGCGGGCGTTAACAAATTACAACACCAAGAATCCGCAGCGAGTACCTTCAGCCCCTTCAACAGTTGGAATTTCCTGAGAGAATCAGGACCTATTCGATGGGAAATCTGTCAACCAGGCATTCCGTATGCAATGTGTTGTTTAATGTCCAACTTGACGTCGCCTTTGTGGACAGTTCTACCTCTGAACTTCCCCATCCGGCTTACCACTTCTGCAATATTTTGACTCTTGACGATGATGGTGCCTGTAGGGGGCTTAGTGACAACGGGGACTCTGTTCCAATCTCAATATGTGGACGTCCGGTACTGTGGATGGGAATGGACTAGCCCAACCACCCGATCTTCGGGACCGTGTCTATTATTGCCTCAGCCACCTCGACTTACTCACGATGCCATTCCTCCATCAGAAAAGGATAGGTAGGACAGCCCGCTGCCCAGGGCGCAGGGGCTTTTCTCGTTTCTTCTCGATCGACCTTAATAAATGCCCTCTCAGTCTTCGGAAAAACATTCAATTGTTGAAACAAACGGCGACCAACCCTCGATCCACATCCAAGCTCCCGCTCCTCCTTCGGTAGTCTAACCGAATCCATGATAATGACCGTTTGTCAGCTCGCAACCATCCCGGTGCAGGAACGGTATAAAAGGATTGAAAGTATTTCAGCTTGAATCCCACTTCTCAATGCCTTCCATCAACGATTCCAAGTGCGTTTTGATTACCGGAGCTACATCTGGAATCGGTCGAGCTTTGGCTGTGGCGATTGCCAAACTCCCAACAAGTCCTCACGTTATTGGCACTGGGAGACGTCCCGACCGACTGAACGAGCTGCGGTCCGTCGAAGTGGAACCTGTGCAGCTGGAGCTTGATGCGGACGCGGGAACTCTGAAAAAGAAGGTACTTGATCTTGTCCAGAAGTTTCCCGACGTGAGTCCTTTTGCGGGTCACACATAATAGTACAGCAAACTGACATCCCAACTCTCGACCCTAGCTCGATACTATCATCCTCAACGCTGGCATACAACGGGAGTACGACTTCTTGAACACGGACGTCGACCTCGGAAGTATGTCTCCATGTCCCGACGTTGTGGCTACACATTAACAGACTTTCTGGCATAGACATTTACCAGGAGATCAATGTCAATTATTTATCGATCCTCGCCGTCATAGCTGCCATTCTACCGCATTTCAAGACTCTGGCCGTAGGTGACCTACTCTCTTGTGTAGCTGTTGTCTAAAGTCACTTTCAAGGCCACCGGGCGTCCCTGCATGATCGTCAACGTGACCTCGGGGCTGGCAGTCGTTCCCGCTACGCATCTGTCTAATTACAGCGCGTCTAAGGCTGCCCTCCATAGCATGACCATGTCTTTGCAATCTCAGTTCCAGGGAACAAATATTCATTTCATTGAAGTTGTCCCTCCGTATGTCTCCTATTATTCCTTCTCAGTACTCGGGCCGTGGACTAAGATCACCTCATTCAGTCTAGTGGAATCGGAGTTACATGATTTCGAGGGTACCTCAGAAAAACTATCCAAGTTCTGGATGCCCCTTGACCAGTATGTTGCCCTCACATTGGAGGGCTTGCAGAAAGGAGAGCCTCACGTCACCTGCGGTGCTGCCGCCACGGCTTTCGACCGTTTCGAGAAGGAGAAATACGATCTAGCGATGAAGAAGGCTTTGCCGACAGCACCCATGAACTTCAAGCCATAAAGCAATAGCTTTCAAAGACATATATTGTATCCAGAAATGCGATGAATCTAATCAGTCGACCTTGCAGTAATGTGCAGAGTATACAGAGAACCATTTCAGCCAGGTGAGAATCTACTTCTTCTTGCTACCGGCGCCGCTTGCGGGCTTCCCAGTAGCGACCTTTGCGCCCCCAGCCCCTGGAATTCCCTTGTTGAGGTTGGTCTGAGCAGCCGACTGCGACTTTGCGGAGAAGCTACCCTTGGACACGTCGTTGCCGGCCTTAGCCTGCAGAGTGGTCAAGTCGTCAATGTTCTATGGCAACGTGCAGGGAAGGGGACGAAACTAACCTGCGTGGACTGGATGCGAGAGGCATCGGTCGTGGTCATGGGCTTCTTGGGTGCTCTAGCTCCAGCCATTTCACGGAATCTGGAAGTAACAACGCTGAGCGACAGAGGCTGCAGGTTACGATAACGTTGGGCGACGTACTAGTTTCGGAGTTGGGTTGGTGTGGGTGTAGAAGTTGGAGCGAGTTGTGCTGACAATCTCTTGAGGTTTAGTGGGTCCTCTTATACTCTTTCGTAGAGAGAACGATCCGTGCTAGGCCGACGGACAGAGACTAAGAATATCTCGAGTCCTGACTTCAAGAGATGTTGCACAGTCTCGAGCGACTTTCGCCATACGTACGGCTTGTGCATACATTAACGAAGTAGCTATGTGACCCACGACGCTCGTAGATATGGATCGATGTCGGAAGTTGTACTATTTTGAACAGACGCGAAGTATCGGCCAGTCGCCCAATCTGAAAAATAGCTGAGGGTTTTGTGCGATGTACCTCGAGAACTCGCAGATGAATGTGCCACCTGCCTTGATAGGTGGTATTGGAAGAGCACGTCCTTTTCGCACGAGCGAGTTCTCCAACCTGAAATTTTGTGGCGAGAATGGTTCCTCCGTCTCGAACGTTGGTCATGTTATTCGATCGGAATCTGCGTTCGTTGTATTGCAGCGTATCAAAGCTATCGTTTCTTCCATCTTAAACTGCCAGGCAAAGTTTCCAAGGCTGCTAAGTTTGACTATCAGATCCTTCTCTCCAGGAATAGCAGGAGAAGCACAACGAGGAGAACCGTAGTAGGCCCGAAGATTCAGACTGGTGCATTGGTCCTCCCCAGGCCGCCACTTTTCAAGGCGACACTGACAGGGTAACTTGACCTTTTCGCGATGTTCCGGCATTATACTCGATAGCCCTAGGCAGGCAAGAGAATCAATTGAGATAACGATAAGAGTGCACATACTATACAGGGCGGCCTCGGGAGTTTCCACCGCGATAGGCATTAGAGTTAAACAGATGGGAACAATTGTCGTCTTGCTCGCGTCACGTCATGTCGACTGGGCATTGGCACCAGCACTGGCAGGTTCAGTTGCCCTGCCGCGCTGGACTGAAGGGTTATCGCCCTGCCTTTCCCTGCTGGATTTCTCCCAGGGATGCACGACACGGTTCAGAATATCGGCTACTCTTCCTCGACTTTGACTACGTGCCGCAGGATCGCGAGACGCAGACCGTTCCCTCATATTTCCAGCTCCACCACGACCGGTAGATTCGAAAGGTGACTGATTACCACCAACAGACCCACGATAAGCTTCAACCCCAGGGGATGGGGAGTGGGATATGTTTGCAACACCGCCACGTCCGGTCGAATGGCTGGTTGGAGAAGAAAGTCAGAGCCGCAAAGTATGGACGCAACGCAAGGCACCTACACGGCGGCCGGCGAAAACTTGAAATTATCGTTCTCCATAACAGTCTCAATGGAGGGGGCATCGCCTTCGTAGATGTTTCCTGTGCCACCACGGCCAGTAGAGTGCATGTGAGATGGGGAGCTCACTGCCGCTGGTGGTCCTCTAGACCGAGATCGAGACATGTTACCGAGGCCCCCTCGACCTGTCGAAAACTAAGCTGCACAATCAGCTGGGATGTCATGCAAAGCTCGATTTGAGACCCACAACAGCGTTCTTGTCGGATTCGTTGTGAAGAGTCTCTTGCTCAGATCGATTATCGGGTCCCACCGAAGATTCGGTGCGAGGTTCCCTCGAAGGCGAGCGTATGTTCCCTGCGCCTCCTCGTCCAGTGGAATAGACCTGATAAGGGTTAAACCGAGCAATTTCCAGCACGTTAAGTAGTCCCGTACCGCATCCGATTGTACTTTGAGCTCTCTTCCTCTGCTTGGAGAGAAATCGTCTGGTCCGTCAGTGGGTCGAGTGTTGTCTCGGGATGTAGTGCGGATGTTTCCAATTCCGCCCCTGCCTGAGGAATGCTAGAATGTGGACAGAGAGTAAGTAATCTTTGTCATGTATTGAGGTATATCAGGAAGAACGTACAAAAGTTTCACGGTCTCTCGAAATAGAACGGTCCGTCATAGTGGGGGTGATAAGGGAGGAATTGAGGAGTCATTGCAGTCGGAGTGGTACTTATCTGGGCCTGGGAATCAATTGACATTTTCATTCCATCCCGCCAGGCACACCCCGCCACCGCCCGAACAGGTTTAGGCCGACTCAAATGGCGACAGCCATCCAACAGCATAGTCTAAGAGCGCGCTTTACATACATAGTCGAATTATCCTACCAACAGCAGTCAACCCACAGATAGTCGAAGGTGTTGATTGATTTAACTTAGTACACAGCAATACACAACAGTTGTAATTCTAAACTTCTACATACGAGTACAGGTCTTGGGTCTGGTGGCTACAGTCGCAAGGTATTACGAACGACATTGTTCTTCGTTAGAGATAAACCATAATTTATATGACAAACTTCAAGCTGGTATCCTAAGTACAATGGACGGTTTTAGCTCACGCCAAAGACGCATGTTGAAAACTCACAATGTGATGCGAGCTCCCGATTTGGGGAGTCTGGTTGAAACGCTCGAATAAAAGGCCCTTCAAGCTCTTAAGGAGGAAATTGTAGGATTGATTGGGGTTTTTCTCTGTTGCAGAACTATTAAAAAAGGAGTTGAATCAAGGAGGATTGCTGAAACATACTGAGGGTATTGATAAAAGCCTGTAGAAGGAATGTATGAGCAATGGGTCTCAAGGGTCACTTTAGTCACGTACGTAGCTCATAGCACCGACAGGCTGTCCCCCTTGAAACGTATCTAAGGTGCGCGGGTGATGTTAGCAGGCAATTACCACCGATGCCGACGGGACTCTACCGGTGGATTTCTGATCGTCTTTGCAACCAGACCAGGAAATCTAGAGAAGCGTATAAGCACTTTGTCAACGGGGCCCTCTTACACGGCACTCACGACGTCTGCCCTCGAAGCTTTCCGTTGTAGCGCACGGCTACTCACATGGATTCCCTTCTTTCTCCCAGATGGGGTGTACTGTATAGGAGCGTCAGGGAGGGAGATAAGTGGACAGAGAGAGACGGAAAAGCGCACCACGTAGGGGAGATCTGCATTTGAGCCACACTCAGCGAAAAACTATCTTAGGCGCCACGCGGATGACTTACCAAGGACAGTTCCCGAATGACACGACTGTGGTGTGGAAGCAACGGCAATGAATATCCCGACACAGAAGATCTGGTTGGAAGAAGTCTCACATCGAATAATGCCTATTCAGATTCTGTCAGCTCGTGTCCTGAAGAGAGGTAAGTATAACGCACAGTTAGTCGGCATCCCGGAGGAAGCGGTTTGACCTGCTCTAGCGTTAGCCATTCATTGTGTCCGTCATAGCTGCCGGGTCATTCACCATTATACTGTGCAGGTCCTATGCAAGCAATGCTTATGCTTAACGATCCGAGCGACAAAGGACAATTGGGACTCACATCATCTACAATATGCCCCTTCTGCTTGTAGTCCGAAGGGAAAATGACTGGTCAAGAAATCAGTTAGTCACGCTCCAACCCGAACACAACTGTAATTGAACTGACCTTCATCGAACCCATCGATTTCATCACCATCGAGATCCTCAGTTTGACCGCCGTGTCCAGAATCTTTTGGTGCAGACCTTAGCCAGTGTTGTAGCGGCATGCTGAGAATCCTTACAGTGGAAGAATAGAGAATCATCTTTCTGCGCGCCTTCTACCAGCCATCGCATTGCCGCTAACATGTTCTTCCTCGTCGGCCTCTTGCGAGGGTTTGAGCTGTCGTCTCTGAGTGTCATGATGTTTTCTCTTCGGAAACCTCGGTACTCTGATAGAGGTGAGAAACCTTATTGAAGCAACGCGACGTCTACTCACTGATGAGATAGTCTCTGATATGTATAGCGTCGTTAATGCATCCTTTGAGAGGCCGGTCTGAGCCGTAATAGTTTATGCCGATCTTGAGGGAGCTGGTGATGAGCTTCTGGAAGGAGAATTCTATTGCTTGGATACTCACACATAGAGCGCGCTTGCGACCCGTGCATCTGGAGTATTCAAACGTGAAATGAGGCGATGGATACGGTGTAGGGTTGTATGCGGGGTGTTCGTTTCGGGGAAAGAATGCCTCCAGGCCCTGACTTGCAGAGTGGTGATGGAGATACGGTTTGAACGCGCCCTTCACGACATGCCTGATTATGGGCATGACTTGGTTCGGTTGGATATTGGGTGGTATAATTTTGGCACCATGAGGGACTACTATGACTTGGGAGTTCGGACGACGCTTTGTTAGTACAGCTCGGGGATGACTGGCACCAGTACTCGTCGCGCTATTCCGCCGTTCACGGAAGAATGTGACGCCACGGTCGCGCGGTTCAAGACTGTGTTCGCGGCTACGACCGTGTCCCTGTTGACGGTCAACGCTGTGCGAGCGATGAGATTCCCTACTACGATGATTGTGTCCAGAGTGTATCCCATGGTGACTGCTAGAGCTACGACTACTGTGATGGTGGGGATGGCCGCGCTCCAGAGACCGTCCTTCACGGGCGATAGGGGTCCTGGACAAAATTGTGTGTTGGGAGAGTCCTCTCAAATGAATTGAACGGAAGATATACCTACCCTGGTACATCGCTAGAAGACGAGAACTAGCTTCAAAGGGTGCCCGTGTGACCAAAATATAACGGAACCACGTACAGAAACGTAGGAGTTATGGAATGAGCTGACATAGACCGCGGCGGAGCCATATATGAAGCCTCAGGGAGACTTGAAGGAGCAAATCCAGTATGTGTGGGTGCCCTAAAGGAGACTGCGTCAGCTTTTCCCGTTCACTTGACCTTTAGAAGACTCTGAAAGCCTCACGGAGAAGGTGCATGACTGTCGAGCGAGAACTTCAGTGGGCGCATACAATGGGCAACAAAACACGCAAGACGTACAATGATGCTCCTGGCGTTGGCATTCTCATCGGCGGGACTGGTGTGTTCGAGCGATGAGGATGGTTGTTTCCTGCTGTAAAATCCCACGACATGGTCGATGTTCAAGCTGGAGTGGGGTCTGAAACTGACAGGGTCCCGGAGTTACCGTCCTTATAAATAACAACCAGCGAAGCGCCAGTGACTCGGACAAGCCAGTGTCTTCCCGGCGGATCTAGCAGGATACCGAGAGAGTAGCAGTGCACCGGGTGAAGGCCCCTCAAATGGGTGAAGCTGGTCAAAGAGCGCCCGAACAATCAAACCGCAGTCGGGAATGGTTTACTCGGCAAACCCAACAATCGACGTCACGCGGTAAATGAATGGCAAATGCCAGGGCCTGCCCTGGTCTGCCGCGCGATGCCGCCATGTGGCGCTGAAGTCGATATTACCAAACCACCTCCGTCCATATCCGCGCTCGAGGATTCATTGCAACAGTAATGTTACTAGTGTACAGTCCAAGAAGTCCATAAAGTATCATAGTGCGATAATTTGCAGTCCGTATCCGTATCCGTCGCTATATAGCGTCTAGTTTAGGCCAAGCACCAGGCAAGTGCGACTTGGAATGTATACCTTGGCATACGGGTGAATATCCCACACGGAGCATGAAGATCAATCATAGCTCACCTGCAAATAGTTGCTCCTCTCATTCCACCTCGTTGGAGTGGTGATGTATGTGCTGCGGACGTCGATGTTGCCAAACCCTCCGTACTTCTTTTCGTCACTGGTCAAGACCACTTTGTATTCCCCTGGCTTCTCGACCCCAATTCGATAGTCGGTGAAGCTTTGGGTGGGGTGGAAATTGAAGATGAACAAAAGATCAGCCCTTTCAAAGGCGACAACCTTGTCCCCTTCGTGCTTCAAGGAAACGTATGCCTTGGCGGAAGATGAGGAACTCGTGTATGGAGCTGAAAGCAAATCTACCTGGGGGGCGCTCAGCCATCCATATTTCTCCTCGGTGTTATTCATCGCAGCATCAAACTCGTTGAGGTACTTGTAGCGAAGAAGGTCGTCATCGAGAACATTCCACTGGCGCCGGGCATAGTGGAAGGAATTCTGATTGCCTTCACGGGGGAAGTCCAACCACTGAGTGTGGCCATAATTAGATCGGCCCGTTCAGTTTTCGTGCGACGACTTGCCTCGGGATGCCCAAACTCATTCCCTTCAAAGTTCAAGTAGCCTTCGCCTCCTAGGGCGTGCGTCAAAAGGCTAATAAAGATGGTATTCAGTGGTGCGCGTCGGAGGTGGCTCTCGAAGGACTTACCGAATCATTTTGTGAAGCGACAGGCCACGAGAAATAACCGGTGTCATAGGCGTCAAGTCGGACATATTGGTGTCTGGCAGCATGAAGTAAGCCAAAAGATTTCCGATGAGAGCATGACACATACACATCTCCTTATCCATCAACCAGAACGCGATAGTTTTGTCGCCGACAAGTGCTTGGTCGTGGCTTTCACAATATGCGATGCTCTTTTCACCATGTCGTCTATTTGTGAGTGTGAAGCAGATGTTCCCAATATCCCATTGATCGTCCGACTTGTGCTTGAGCAATTTGATCCACATGTCTGGAACAGCCATGGATAGACGGTAGTCGAATCCCACACCTCCTTCATCCGTACGTCTACACAAGAGGGGCATGCCAGAGACATCCTCTGCGATAGTGATGCACGATGGGTACAGGGAGTGCATGGCGTCGTTCGCCTGACAAGGTTGAGACCATCAGCGAGCGCGACGAGAGAGGAATGCTGCGTTCTTACCAGCATAAGGTAAACGATTGCCTCGTTATCCGCAGTATCTCCGAAGTATTCGTGATATCCTCCAGAAAAGCCTGTTCCGATTCCGTGATGGAGATACATCATGCTCGTTACACCATCGAATCTGAAGCCATCGAATTGATACTCTTCCATCCAGAAGCGCAAATTGCTCATCAAGAATCGCATAACTTCGTGAGATCCATAGTTGAAGAGGCGACTGTCCCAAAGGCTATGACGACCCTTGCCACCTTCATGGAAATATAGGTGGTCGGTACCGTCAAACTCGTTCAAGCCATCGAGGACATTCTTGCAGGCATGGGAGTGAACGATATCGAGCAAAACGGTGATACCCATCCCGTGAGCGGTATCAATAAGCTCCTTCAAGTCTTCTGGAGGACCGTAGCGCGAGCTGGCTGCGAAGAAACTAGTGACCTGATACCCGAAAGCTACAAAAGGCTTAGCAAACGTCGAAACCTTGTTATATGCAAAACCTACAGGCATAATAAGCATGCTCCATGACAGCCATAAGCTGGATGACGTTGTAGCCCAACTTCTTGATACGAGGCAAGATATCTCGAGTAAATTCCTTGTAGGTGCCGACCCGGCTCTCCGAGGTGGAGATTCCGACATGGGCCTCGTAGATTCTCGCGCCCTTGATTGGGGGAGGTCTGGTGTTTTTGAATGTGTACCTCTCGGATTTCGGGGGATTCCAAAAGCGCGCGTCGTAGACAGGAGAAACCTTCAAATCTTGGGTGACGCGTTTGATCCAGGCTGGGATACGCTCAATGCGTTCTCCAGAGGGGAGAACCATTGATATCTATCGAGAGATAAGCACGATAAGACGCGAATAGTCGTATAGAATGAGTCGTGACCTACTTTTATCTTGGAGTCATGGGGAATAGCGCATACACCTGGGGATCTGGGTGGTATCGTGATTCCCCACACTCCAAACTCGTCTCTGGCCATAGGATGAGAGGACCTATCCCAGTCGTCTACGCGCAAGAACATACATCAAAAGTAAATGGCAAGAAATGCGGAATGTAACCAAAAACTTACTGAATTCTCCAATCAGATAGGCCTCTTTTGCGTTGGGGGCCCATTCTCGGTAAATGACTTCACCATCGTCCCGAACGTTGAACCCAAACTTTTCGTATCCCTTCGTGAACTTGTCATAACCACCCTCGTGTAGCTCTATAGTGTCTTTCCATTTTCTGAAGAGATTGTATCGTTGGATGATTCCAGGAATTTCAGTTTTGAGCCAAGGGTCAACGTTGAGCACAACTTTGGGGTCTAAGGCGGGGGTGGACATGTTGGGAGTTTGCATGAAAGGTTGGTCTTCTCCTAACCAGCTTGAAGAACCGAACGCGCTTCGACCTCCAATGACGTAGCCACCGTGTCCTGGGGGCATAGCCACCGGAGTTCTCCTTCCTGAGCTTGAAGTCATTTTCTTGGTCGAAGTAGTCCTCCCAAGGATGCAAACTCGAAAGCTAAAACTGAGGGCGTTGGTAAAAATGAAGGAACTGTCAGAGCACGAGTATTTGTTTTTTTTCGTTGTTACGTGACCGGGCTATCATAGGCTATCCGCCTAAATCGATATGTAACGCCCAGGTCAGGGTCCTATACCACCCTTGTGACGTGTTATTATATGGAAATGACCACTTGTTGAGGGAAAAGAAGTTCGTTGAAATGGGCAACTAACGTGCAACATCACTAATAGTGCCGATTTTTCGGCGACAACCTCCACTTTCACTCCACCCATTTGTGCGCATGTTCTTTGCACGGGTACAGATCGATGCAATCAGCCAGACGAGGCTCTCAAAGGGGGACTCCGAGAAGATTTCAAGTATGTCCATATATCCATGACGCACGTTTTCGGAACACAAGGCATATTGGCCATCTCCGTGTACGACGCCGCGTCGCAAGGGGAAATGACTAGCGGATAAGGAATGAATGTATTGTGTAATGCATCTGTACTGGGCAGCAATGACACAAGCCTGGGCCGTTGTGTCTCATGAAGGGCCAGTAGAACCTATCCGAGGAATGGTGGGCAGGAACGAGCGTCTGATAAGGCAATTAATCCAACGATTAAGCCACCATAGGTGAGAAGGAAGTACGGACCTGTTCAAGACCATTCCCTTCAATGCACGAATCTCCTTCTTCAACTCTTCTTCCACCGCCGGTGTCGAAGTACTGTTTGTAATCGATGACGGAGGTTTGTACGGGACGTAAACTTGGGTGGAAATGTAACCGGTGAATTCCGTCAGGGTTTGTAATGTGTGTTGACGGGGCGAAGATGTCGTTGTTCGTCGACATCGTGAGATCTCGGACGAAAGGGCTTGTAAGGACACCGTCAGGGCAGGAGGGGCAGGCGGATCGCGGGGCTTGCAATCCCAGTACGCAGTCGAAAGGTTTTCAGTCACAAGGTCAGAGGGCTTGGATGACTCAAAGATCTCGGAGGAGGTTAGCGTCTCCCACAACTTTTGCTACGGCAGGACGTTTATCAGTGAAACCCTTTCTGCCAAACGGAAAGTTACTGAACCTCAAACGCGGCCGCCTCTTCCGTCACTAACCAAGGTATCTTGCTTTCCAAAACCTGGAATAGCTCCTCTGTTGACGGCAGAGCGGCAGAGTTCTGCTCGGACCTGCTCTTGAATTCTTCAATGCCGCAACGCAACAGGGTGACCTGAGGGAGGTCGTGTATTTGAAGACTGTGCTTTTCAGCATGCTGTAAGACCTGCTCTACGGTATGGCACTCAGAGAACCCAGACGGTTCCTTATAAGGTTCTGGGGATGGTAGAGAGGCAAAAGTGTCATGCTGGGCCTCCCTCAAAGACCGCACAGAGCTAGTGAGTTTCTGCAGTAGAGAAAAATGATGCGTCTTCAAGGAATGTCTGGCTCGCGACGTCCTTATGATTCGGGGCATGAGGAAGCGCTATGGGAGTTCTCAGTATGAGGAAGGCAAAATTATGAAATCTGTGGCATACATGGTATATGAACAAGAGCAGAGCAGACCCGCCCATTATCCATCCGCATAAACGCGCAATGCCGAGAAGGAGGGTGGGTAATCCAGAGTGAGGAAGTTGGGGGTAGGTTCTCGGCGGTATCGTAGGTAATTGAGGAGGCTATGACCCATGAGCGTCGCAGCAATTGCTTTCAGGATAACCACCTACAAGCTCTCTCAAAAGTAGCTCGATCTCGGGTTCATTCAAGCCTTTCTCGATCAGAAACCTCCGTTTCGCGAAAATATCTTGACTTTGTATTTGAGGAGCTCTAAGAAAAGCTCTCGCTCGCGAGAGAAGCTCATTTCGATCGATATGCTGAGCATTGACGGTCGTTTGACTGGGGTCGCTCGCGGGGTGACTGGGTGTAGTTGTACTTCCTGCCGAACTCGACGCGTCGGGTGCTTGCGCAGGGTTCTGTTCTGAAGCTTGAGAGGATGATGGAGATGATTCCGTTGTCATGACTAGATGCTCGAGGGTCGCCCGGCCAGAAGGATTCCAACGTGGATGTCGAAGGCAAAGGTGAAGTGGCACCGGATATCCGGCACACACTCTCCGAAAGCTCGATTTGCCGGCGGCAAATATTATTTGGCACAGCCACGCATTTTTCTCTCCCTCTCAGTTGCTTCGGCGTTGCAGGCAATATGCAGAGCGACGACGTTATCTGGTCGGTTATAAATCAGCAATTCTGCTCATACAAAGTCAAGTATGTCTGCTTCGATCTAGATCAGACTACCTACTCACCTGTATGGCGACAGAACTACAACACAAAACTTTTGTCGAAACGAATACAATGTAACCGGTTTCTGCAACCGTCAGTCCTGCCCACTGGCCAATTCAAGATATGCTACCGTACGGGAGAAAGAAGGTACATGGTCTCTAGTATGCCGGTTATGCGAGGAGACGAATGTTTCGCAGGTGTTCTCTACCTATACGTCAAGACTATCGAACGAGCGCACTCACCGGCTCACATGTGGGAGAAAATAAAACTGTCGAGTAATTACTCGAAGGCTCTTGAGCAGGTGCGCGACAAGCCTGTGTTTCAATTTGACGATACTGAAGCTCGAATCGTAGATTGACCAGGAACTGATCCACTGGCCAAACTTTTCCATCCACAAGTGCAAGCAGCGCGTCACGAAAATCACTCAATACCTGATCAAGATGCGGAGACTTAAGCTCAGACAGCAGTACGTGTTCAAGAATGTCTGTGATCTTTGGAGGCAATCGCTGAACCTCCAATCAGACCTAAACTAGTTGGAGTGAAGAAAAAACTTGATCGTCGAGAAGCCGTCCGCGAACGCAAGGCTCTCTCTGCTGCACACATCGAAAAGTCGATAGAGAAGGAGCTTATTGAGCGACTGAAGTCAAAAGCGTACGGCGACGCGCCTCTCAATGTAAACGAATCGGTTTGGCAAGCTATCCTTGACCGGGAGAAAAAGGGAGACAAGGGCAAAGGATTGGTGGATGCTGATGAATTGGATATGATTGACGATGAAACGGACGAGGAAGATGAGGATGAACTGGAAGAAGAGCTAGACGATGAATGGGGCACACGGGAATTCGTTAGTGATATAAGCGGGGACGAGGACGACGGTCTAAGTGACCTCGAAGATGCCGCGGTACGGCTAATCACTCCGGCGATATATATTCCATTTTGACGCTTTTCATTTCCATTGCAGGACGAGGGCTTCTCGGACGGCGACGACGACGATGGTGGGGAAGGCGACGAAGTCGATGATGAGGCCGCTGAGAGCGAATCCAGGGAGAACCAACAACCACCCACCAAAACTTCACTCGGAAAACGGAAGGCACCCTCCACCTCTCAACCAAGACCTCCGAAGAAAAGGCCAGACAAGAAACCAAAGAGTGAGCCTCCTTTCTACTCATCGCCTCACAATGCGCTAATCTCTCCATATAGAAGGCCCCAGGGTGGAAGTGGAATACGAACAGGAATTGGAGACTGTGCCGCTATCTCTTTCAAATTGGTGAAGTTATCGGGTCGCGTTCACGCTTATTCTATTATGATTATTTTTTGACCCATCAGATTGCGTCCACCATCGTTCGACTGCATCATAATGCGTGAAAGTACTAAAAAACGGTTGTTTCGATTGGATCTGTGACCGTAAGTATGTGAAAGACTCTACTTTGAGCAGACGAGGGTACAGATTTTACATGTGAGGTGCAGACTTGGAATCACCAATCATACCAAACTTCTCGGAAAATCACAAGAAATACATTGACTGTTTCACCCTGTTGTTGACTTCTCCGAACTCCCTCTTCCAAGCGTCCAGGTCGAACGTAGTTGCGCCACTAGCAACGCTGGCGCTGTCAGAGACGTTCAAGTCCGAGTTTGGAGGTAGGTGGAAGGCCATTCGCTGGCAAGCAAGCTGGAGAGGGGAAAGTCAGCGATGTCAACATGAATTATCCCAGGCACGACATACATCTGCGTCTAGTCATAGATAACTATCAGTAAACGGAAGGACGGGTAAGAAGAACAGGATTTAGCTTACAGTAGACCGGAGCAGGTATGGACACTGAGCGCGTTGCTTTAGCGTAAACATGGCACAAGGAGAAAGCTAGTTGTTGCAAGCTGGGTAGGTATCAAGGTCAGTCTCGTTAGCGAATGAACCGTAAGGAGACTTGCCCTTCCGCTCCGATCTGATTGTCGTCCTTGATGAGTGTATAACGTGAACTTCGTGATGCTGGGACAAGTGAGGACGTGACAATCAGCAACGCTACTAAAGGGACTTACTGCCGATGATAGCTGCATGGCTTTGAAGATAAAAGTCGACATCGGGGAAAGGATTCGAAAGCTCTTTGTCCACAACAAAACCGGGTTTGCAGTTCCCTTTGCCATCGTTCATCGTGCTAACCACCAGGAGAAAAGTCAATTTCGACGCGAGTGCTTGGGATGGCTGGCCTTACCTGCTGCCTTGAGGAAAAAATGCAAGGTGATGCCTTGGTAAAAATCCATGAGTATAAGCAATTATCCAACAGAGGCGGAGGACATACCGTTTGCCGACAATGACATAGGTCAACTTTGGTGGGTTTGAGATCTTCCTTGCCTTCCATACGGCTACGGTAGTCGATATGAAGCCATCCGCAGAAGAGCATCACTCAAGCATCAGGACTTACCCTCAATCGCCTCGATCTCCTGTATCGCCACTGTGTTAAATTCACCCTCGGAGACACCGTCACGGAAGAAATAGATACGACTGGGTCCCCGGCCGTTGTGTACTTTGAGGAAGTCTTGGATTGCAGTCTGAACCATATCCTGGAGATCGGCGATGTACTCTAAGCGTGGGATTTGGATACGAGTGGTGGAACGATATTTTGTGGCCTCAGGATTGACCGACCAGACGAGACTTGAAATGGAGGGGCGTTGTATGCCTGGTGCGGGATGCCCGACATCGGCACCTGGAACATCGTCAAATGACTGCGGGCTGTCAAAAATGGGAAAGAACTTCATACCCATTATCATTGATGGCTCTCGCCGAAAGTAGTTCATGGCAGGTGACTGCACAATGAAGTTGATGCCGCCCAGACGAGCGTTGAGCCTAGGAAAATATCTGTAAGGGATTGCCAGATAGACAAAGGAGAGGCTACCTACTTCAATGCAACGTTGTTCCAGTATTGATTGTTGGCTTTTAACTTGAAGTTTTGTTCTCGTATGCATTGGGTCCGTACGCCTTGGACAAGGCGAGGGTTAGTAATGAGGCAAGTCTGTTAAGGAAAGGAGTCAAGAGTACCTTGACGGATGTCACTCCAGTGCTTAACCTGAGCACGAAGCGCCGCTGCTGATTGCGGTAGGATGATTACGATAATGAGCTCGGCCAAACGATCACCGAAATTTGCGACTATTCCATCAAGAACCTGGACGAATAACAGTGAGCCTGGATAGTATCTTTCGACGTAACATCCTTGACCTGTTCTGCGTTGTTACCATGGCCATGGTGGATAGCTAGCGGTGGCTGAACATCTATTCAATTTTGCGGGCACATCAGTCCGGGTTGACCTTGATAGAAAGCAATGACGGACTCATCCCTAGGAAGACCCAGTTACGAGTGAGTATGATGATGATATGTATAATGCCGAGTAGTACTCACCGAGATTCACACAACAGTTGGCGAGGTCCTTCATCTTGCGCACAATCTCGTCGTCCCTGATCCCGTCCACAAAGGACACTATAGCCCATGAATTCAGAGCAGCTGGTGCATTGAGTCGCTGTCGAACAACGTTCCAAGAACCCTTGTTTAAGTCCTAACATGCCGACATTTCAACCTCAAATCCAGGATTACGAAGAGAGAGAAAACCACTTACTACTGGCTGTTGTAGGATGACCGTTGGCGCCTCAAGTAAGCGCCCCGCGATAGTGACTGGTGTTGTGTCGATCCTCATACCACTTTCCACAATCCACTCGGAGCTGGTGTACTTGTGCGACAACTTTCGTGGAGTGGTCAGTGAGCTTGCAACATTCAAACGAGTTGAGACTTACTGGTCCGTCCTGAGCAGTGATCAAACCCAACCTTTCGGGAGGTTGCAGATTAGCAAAGCGCACTGCTTCTGCGGTGACGTTCTCCGGAAGTTTTCTTTTGAAGAGTTGATTGGGCTTGACGATACACATCTCCAGAGGAAGGATTTCCGGGCGTTCGGACTTGAGACCGGAAAGATTTACTCCCACTATTTTTTTGCAATAAGTAGTGAGGTTGTACGTGTGCTGGCAGTAGTCCTTATAGTTTGAACGATGTCAGGACCTGAAGGGATGAAAGAGCTTGGAAACCTACCGCAACAGTCTGAGTAATACCATCTTGTTTGGTGAATTCGTACATGCCAGCATTGGGCTGCAAGGCCCGAATAACTTTCGTACGACCGGTAGTCCTCGTCGTGATTTGGACCTTCTTGAGGAACCTCTCGAGCATCTTGAACTGAGGGCTAGCCGGAGGTAGATCGAGCTGTCTCATATTACTGAGACCGAGGTAGTCCACGGCGACATCCACTAGGGAACCAGTCTTATATCTGAAACGAATAGACGGTGTCAGTCCTGATCGAGAGACTTCTATGCCCGACGGTGACTTACACAGCAGCCATCGTAGTATCGACATTTATCACCAGGCGATCGATTGTTGGCCGTACAGACCTTATCGCAGTCAGAAGAAAGAAGGCATCTTCAGCGTATGAAAATAACGCACTGAAAGTAGCCGCGCCAGAGTTCCAACCCGCTCTGACGGACAACCCTCTTGTCACCATCGATGAAGTATGCTCGTGCGTTATTTGGATTGGCCCTGTTCGTGATTTGAAGGACACATCAACGTTCTGCGACGGAACCACTCACTCATTCGGGGCTTGTTTGATGAGAAGCTGGATCACGTTGGTGATCGTGGAGAGTTCACTTTGAGATTGAGGGTCCTTTTGATTGAGGAGATGCAGCGCATCCCTGGGAGTTCGAAGACAACGTCAGCCAAAGCCGTGCACGCGATGGGGAGCGAACATACGAAGGACGAATAAGACGGCTTTGGGTCTTCGTGATTTGGACCTGAAATGTTCCTCTAGTCCCAGGAGTTAGGCTTGCAGCCGACGGCGCTCTGGGGGTGCCCATCGGTACGGTGAACTATAAGGATGGATGTTCATGTCAACGAGGCGGTCCAGAGAATAAGCAGATAGAGACGATGTATACTCACAATCCCAGATGTTGTTCCTGGCAACTTCAGTTCCGAGGAGACATAGAGAAGTTTCTGCCCGTCGTAGACAAACTTAGACGCAAAGATCTCAGGCGCCACCTCTGCCTCGAGTTTCCGCACGATAATTTGTCGGCGGGTGAAGTCTCTGACCTCAGGTGTAATTTCTAAGAGTCCGTTAGTGCTTGTACCCCATGAGCGATATCAACGGCCTTACCAACTAGAAACGCCCGTATTAGTGAACAGCAAGACACCATCGACGATGAAGGACATACCAGCATACTGATGATAGTTTTTTGTGGGCAAGCTGGGGGTAGGATCAGCGTTAGAAGTCTGACGACGGAGAGGAAAAAAAGGAATATAGTTCACGTTGTGATTGCGAAGCAGTTAGTTTGCACGGCGGTGCCTCCAGGTTGGGTGAAGTGACTACCACCACGACCGCCACGATGGGGAGGGCCACCTCGGACTCGACCTCTTCCACGGTCGCTGCGGGGGAAGAATTGTCCTGGACCTCCACGTTGATGCATTTTTTGTTCGTTCGCGTCTTGAAGAGAGGAAGACTTTGTTTTCTAGTGAGTCGATGTGAGGGGAAGGAAGAAAGAAAGATAGAGGTGTCCTTTGTGGATGGAAGGTTTTTATACCCAACCAACCAGAGCATGACTTTGGTTCGAAAATGAACTTGCCACCCGTCGCTGAGAAATCATCCAACCAGCCACACAAGTTCAACACTGCGGTTGAACTTCTTTTGCAAATTCGAACTTGATCTCAACATATCGCCGTGGCTCCCGGGATGTGGGAATGGCTTTTACGTGCGTATTATATGCCAGCATTTCGACGAGAAAGCGGAGAGCGGGCAGTGCCAATGTGAAGGTTGAAGCTTTGAAGTAGCATTGAGCAGTCGCGGTAATGGTCAAGGTTCAAGGTGAGAAAGCGCGGCTGACTCGTGATGGCGACACGGCAAATCCCGTGAACGCTACCCAGGATCGCCGAGCCATGAAGTCGATCAGGCGTATCCTTTTTCTTTCACTTATACCCGAACAGTGAGTCCACAAGTAGAATTGTTGATATGATCCTTCCTGACATGAAGTTGAAGTTGAGTAATTACAGAGAAAAAACGCTGCTGATACAATGTCATAACGCAATCTCAGAACATATTAGCCAATTTACTAGCGGCCTCCCTCGCATCCAATCGCGGTCTTTGGGGCGTAACACGAACTGAGCTCGCCATATTAGTCGTTTTAACCATCCCTAGCGGATCAAGGTCGTTCGCTAACGCTCTTTGAGGAACACCATCCATCGAACTGGATGGCCGCACGGGTATATTCGACATGCTACCCGTCAATGGATCGCCTCCAATTCGCGGGCTCGAGAATTGAGATGACGATCCTGGCATTGGCGATGCCAAGGGCGAAGATGTGGATTTCACGAACATTGACTTCGTACCATCGACGAATTTCCCACCGAGGGGAGGACCATCTTCGACCACCGGCGTTTTGGGCGCTGGCGAGGAAGGACCCGCTCCGGGCGACTGAGGGGGCAGTTGTGGAGATGCCGGGGACGCAGGCCGGAGCGATGGCGAGGAATAGGTTTGTCTGGCAGCAAACGACTGCACGGCAGTAGGAGGTGCGGAAGGAGGTGGTGTCCTGAACTGAGACTGGGTGTCCGGTAATGGGTTCTTGGATGCTGCTCCAATTTGTTGCTGAGACAAAGGATCGTGGTTGTACGGTTGTGGATGAGGGGGAATGATCCCAGGTGGCTGATGCGAGGTAGGCATCGTAGGAGGAGTTGGATGATTGAAGAACCCGTTCGAACGAGGTGGTTCTATCGCAGATTGTGATTGATGCAGATGTGGTCTAGAGTCATCCTCCAAGGGTGGAATAATTGAGGGCTTGGGCGCCTTCAGAACAGTGGGCTCGGCTTTCGTTGCGGCGCTCGAAACGTCTACCCGAAGTGACTCCAATTCGCGAAGGAGTTGCCTCTCATACATGATTGACGACCGTGCGTGTTCAATCAAAGCAGTCGTGATATCGTCATTGGCATATCGATTGTGCACATCGAGTGCGCGGTGCAAGTTTTGCGAAATCCCTTCCGCTCTTCGGGCCAATACTTGCTCATATTTGCTGGCCTAGAAGAAGCATTAAAAGTCAGTTTGGCAAGCCTGTGTGACGTATGAACACAATACCTCTTCAATATCCTCCAGCGCATCATCCACTCGATCAGGCCGAATATTGGAACTAGCCTTCAACCGTTCTATTTGACGGCGTTTCGAGATCGTCGTCTTAACGGCAGCCTGATATTCCTCGAGCACACCTGTTCTCATCTGCAGAGTCTCTTTCGCAGACCGTGCATTCATACCCTGGTAACCAAGAGAATCACCCAACACGACACATTCGCTGATGGCCTGGGCTTGATCCAAATCCGCCAAACTATGCCAAGTCCTTCCCAACTTCCTGAGTGCGTTTGCTAGAGGTGGATGAGCTTCCGTGGTCGCGACGTTGATCAGTCTATTTCCCATTTCCGAGTGTGCAGCAGAGAGAGCTATAAAAAGATTTTTCGTCTAAGAGGTGCTATCATCCAACACAACAGTGATTTACGCACTTTTTCGGGAAACGGCCAACTTATCCACTGATTTGGCAGCCTCAAAGAAGAGCCCCTCCAGTTTCGTCAACTCAAACCTCGCTTTTTGTAGTTCCTCGTCCTCATCCGGAACCCCGCGTCGAATCAAACCGAACCCAGATGACGTCTTGCGTCGTGGACGAGGGGTGGGCTGGTAACCAAAGTCGCTCTCGATGAAAGAGCGGAGGTCTTCGTCATGAATCAGGATAGGATCCTCACACACCCTCGTCAACCATCTCTGCAACATGATCCTCACCAAACGGTCATCCTCCTCGTCAGTCGGAGCAGACGTCTGTGCAGGCGGTAACGCTGGAACAATAGTCTGGGGATTGCTATGGATGATAGTCTCGTAGAACTGTTGGAATTCGACATATGAACGCGATACGTTCCGATATGTCGTTCCAGTAAAATTGCTGAGATTTGTCTGAGGGTAACATAGAACACGAGGAAAGCTGTTCGTCAGTAAATTCTGCACCACAACACGATACGACTAGATGCCACACACACCTGGGCGTCGAGCTTCACGAGAATATCCCTTCTATTTCTGTCAAGTCCGGTCACCTTCACTCGCAGATACGGCTCGGGTTTCTCGAACGGTGTCCCATTCGATGCAACTGTTTCCCTCGGAGAGATGAGACCTGCTTCCGGCTGACCATAGATCTGTGGTTCCTTCCCATACAGTCCGGTTGAGGGTCCTTTGTCTGGAGTAGGCGGTACGGGAGACGGAGCACGTTGAAGGTTTGGGATAGGAGAATTGGGAGCGTGAGGTGTCGCGGGCCAGGGAGGTTGCTCATCAGCGCCTCCCCACGGTGAGTTGTTCGAGCTTAGCGGATCGAACATAGTAAAATACCGATTTCAGCGTCCTAAAAGCGAGCTTGTGGTTATTGTAGAGAGGACCGGCAGGTCGGAGTACTCGCCTAAGGATGGAAGGTCGCGGCAAGTTCCAAGGATCACTTACGTAACTCGTAAGTACGAGAAAACCACTCAAGCGCACAACTCACTACAGTCTACAACTCATCGCGAGCATGAGCTGCGCTGTATGTATAGTTATCGATGCAAAGTTGCCAGAAGTATGCTATTTGGATGCGTACAGTATGTCGTAATTACTACCAAACAAAGTCCAATGTAGTCCATGTTCCAGTCGAAACCAAACACAAATCGAGAAAAGAGTAGAAGTCCCTAGGACAATAAGAGTAGCAGTATACTGGTCCGGTATCTCATGGTGCTGTGCAGCTCGGGATCTTGATGTTTTTGAGGCTTCGGCTGTGGAAGGTAAAGGTCAACGGAGAGCAACTTTTGGGACATAGAGATACTTACTCTCCATTAAAGAGACCCCAATGACCCTCGACACCACCGAATTGAATATCCTATGTAGCGGAAACCAATATTAGCAGCAGTCATGAAGTAAATGAAGCGTCGGCTCATTACCTTCCATTTTTCATCCGTGAACTAAGGGATCGAGTGATAGTGAGATGAGTATGTCGAGCGCGTCTCAATAAAAGAGTATTTACCTCGAAGAAGAAGTAACCTGTCCCGTTGGTGTTAGCTTGGCAAACGAAGGTATCCATAAAGGTCTGCAGGTTGGCGAGGGACGCCGTAGCCGCTCCGTTGCTCTCGTTCGCCTTATCGGACGAGGCCTGTAGGGTGTATGTCAACAGAAATACGGACGAGTGACATCGCAACGAGGTCTTACGGTAGGCCAACCAGTTTCGGCGATGTACATCTTGGGCTATCAAAAAATTTCGTCAAGCTAAAGCTGTAAAACCCACGAAACTCAACATCACACATGCCTTGTTGCTCAGTTGAGACGCAGGTTGAACGTTCGTTTCTTGGAAGAACTGATTTGTCCACGACGCGGCGTCTTGAATGGTTACGTTCGCGAACCAGGGGTGCACATTGGCCATCTTTTGCAGAAAAATGTGAGCCAAGGGTTATGGATAGCATAACACGCCGAGGAAACTTACACCATAGTCTACAGCTTGTAAAACCCGAGTGTTAAACCAAGCACCGGCGTCCGAGTTACCAACGGGAATTGTCTTGGGTAAGTTCATATCCGTGAGCATCTTCCGGGTATCCTGAATGTTGTTGATCAAGATGGCAGCACCTATGATTCGTGAGACGCTTTCAGTATTCATCCCATTGAGTAAAGGAGCAAGAGCTTTACCCGTGTTGCCAATGGCACTGTCAGGGGATCCTCCACCGTTCGAAAGCATATAGCTGTAAAAGACTTGAATTCCAATGCATTGAAACCTCCCAGAAGCCCGACTTACTTGAGCATGAACTCATTGCCCACCGTGATACCCGCGATATGGTCTGTTCCATACGTTTGAATGGCTTGCTTAATAACGTCGCGTTGTCTTGTGTAGGCAGCGCCGTTATCGTCAGGGACAACATAGTTTCCGAGGTAGACCTGAAGGTTGGTCTTCGTTTGCTTAACGGCTTCGAGCTGAGCGAGGCAATATTGAGGCCAATCGAAGACAGGAAATCTAAGACTCGCGAACTCACCACGAGAGCCGACTGATTGCAATCTGCACCATATAACCGAATCCGTGTGGTAAGTTGCGAAAGTAGCTGCGGAAATTCGGATAACGTCAAACCCGACGGCATAGGTAGCGAGTAGTGGACACATACCTGGACATCCTTGATAACTTTTTCCAAGCTGTTTCCGCAGTTCGGTAGTTGTGAGTCCTCCGGTGTATAGGCGAGGGCCCAGAAAGCCTTGTGCAGGTTGGGATCCGTTACAAAGGTACTCGGATCATTAGGATCCGTCTGTGTAGGTCCACCAGGATTCGACGCTGAGCCAGGTGCCCCTACAGTTGCACCACTGCCTGCGCTCGAGCTACCACTTGATGATGATGAGTTGTTGTTCTTGTTCTTGTTGCTCTGTGTAACGCCTACACCCACGCCGACAGCAATGGCGATGATGGCCACAACGGCTACGACGGATCCGATAATCTGCGTTCTAATTCAACAAATGAAAGATGACGGAAAAAGAAGTGATCAACACGTACGACCCATTTGCGGCTCTTTGTAGTATTTCCAGACTCGGGATCGCCAGCCATGTCGAATAGGAACTGTGAAGAGTGGAAGATAAAAACTGAAGGAATAAAAGAGTGGATTAGTCCGGAGACAACGCTGGGTGACACTGACAAGGGGGGAGAGGAAAGGAGAAATGGAAAAGGTTTGGTGCGGGCCACCCTGTCTCCCGTACATTATAAGCATAGCCCGCGTTAGACTAAACTCGATCAATATTAACAGCCAAGCTATTCATGGCCGCCTGCCGGGGTACCTCGCCGTCCCTGTGCCCACTCTAAAAATATGCCCAGGCGGCCCAGTACGCCGTCAAGAGAATCTTGGTTCAACTTGGAACTCGCGAGAGGGGTGACACTGATAATTTCCGACGCTTGTGGATGCTTGTGTGCTGCTGGTGTAGAACATATATAGGTCCTCTATTGGTGATTCCTAGTCTAGCTTTTCCCGCAGGTTCCCTGTACATTACAAGTTCATTGGTAAGTATATAAATAACACTGTAAAGATCGAGTTGATACATTGGACAACGATCTTCAACACCTTCAAACCTCGGGGTCTTCTAACCACAACGGCAACATGTGTCCCATTCTCAACACCTTTGTCCGAAGGTACTTGTCCAAGTCCTCTCCGTACACGGCGTTCCCACCAATCAGGGTGGCCCCGGCCTTGCGTTCGTCGCTGTCAGACGGTATCTCGTTATGAGAATGGTCCGCTAGTTGAGGGTTACGACACTTCCAGCTTCTCGGAATCATAGAAACGCGCTCGTCTATCCTGACGCCCTCCTTCTCCAATGCGGCAACCTTGTCTGGGTTGTTCGTCAATACCCTCACACCCTCGCTCAAACCCAAGTCCCTCAAGATGGCTCCGGCGATCTCGTACCCGCGTTCGTCTGCCTTGTGACCGAGCATGAGATTCGCAGTGACGGTATCGTGACCCAGGTCTTGCAAATTGTAGGCGCGAATCTTCGACAGCAGACCAATACCACGACCCTCCTGTCGCATATAGATGACAGCTCCGCGTCCGGGAATGGTTTTTCTTGAGGGCGAGGCGGGGACGGCGACGGGCTGGGATATTTGTCGGATAGCTTCGTCCAGCTGCTCCCCACAATCACAACGCATACTCCCCACTGTCTCCCCCGTGAAACATTCTGAATGGATTCGGATGAGGGGTGATGGAATGTCATTACTGGTTCCGGGGGTATTGTGAGTGGAGGGTGTGAACGCCGAGGACGGTCGCTGTGAAGACGATGAGAGCTTCCCAACATAAGCCCCGCGTGTAATCCGGTCCATCTCTGTCTCGGTATCGCTCCATACCGAATCTAACGACGCGGAACGGATATGAGGAGGTGCATCTGGTGAAGGTTGGTCGTCGTATTGTGCAGAGTCCACGACGATCGCGAGGTGCTCCTTGTTGTCCCGATTGTTATGATACAGGTGGAGAAATGCTGAGCCATGCGGTGTGGGTATTCGCGTCCTAGCCATACACTTGACTTGTACAGGCGCCGTGAGATCCCGCGCACTACTAACGACTTTGGCGTCCGTTCCCGAGTCCGCAGCATGGCGTTTTTGGGGGATGTCGATGTTATCGACGGGGGTTAGAGGTGATTGAAACGTCGGTACGTCGTTCTCCTTGCCAGAGTCCTCCGCTGTATTGACTAGTCCCAATCGCTGGCGACGAGGTGCCTGCCTACTTACGTAGGCAAGACGCTTTTGGTGATCCTTTTTGGTCGAAGAGCTTTCCCCTGTGAACTTTGTCCAATCCCAAGAACCCTCATGCTGTGGCAAGGTCACTCCGGGAAAGAAGTCGTGTGCATAGTGGTTCCGTGTGACATGGGGACCTGAAGCTGCTGCTGCTGCAATTAGAAGAGGATCCAATGCAGCATCTCTCCTGGGAAGTAAAGTCTTGCGGGTGGGCGGTGTAGGAGCAGTAAGGAGGTCGAGTAGAGCAGCATCGGCCTGGAGATCGGAAGAGTGATGAACCATGAGCGGATTGGGATAACGGGATGGATAAGTTATGGTGATCGTAGAAAAGAAACGAGTGTTTTATGAGGGTGAACGGGAAATTCTTGATATTTCTGAATCAGCCGCTCCCACATGCGTATCCGGGTGGTCCGAGTACCCGAGGAGCTGACATAAGCCATATGACGGCCGAACACCGACCGTGACAAAGAAACGACTAAGGACGCCTAAGCAATGCATTTTTGAATCTTCATTCTTGTCCCTGACCAAAGCTGGAAGAGAACATTAATTCTTGTGGGTCCCACTGCTATGGCCCTGCACTCAAACACGAAATCATTCATCTTCTCACCCACCTTCAACTGACGCTTGCTCGTTCGCCAACGGCCGCTCGCTCACACAGTTGTAACAAGTCCAGGTCGCGCTGGAGGACTCCCTCTACCATATACTGCACTCGGCCGAATCGATTCATCAAGTTGGATCCGCTCATGGGCAATGCTTGGAAGTAATTGGAGAAGACGCCCCTACCGTCCAACGTCAGGCCTCCAACTCGTTCGTCAAATGTCCAAATCCGCGGCAAGAAACCACTAAATGACGGCTTTGAAGTATTCTAGGCTCAAGGCGGGATGATAGGCCATACTGTTGAAAGGTCCTGGCGGGCTCCCGAATTTTGACTCAACTTTGTTGTCCTTGTGCTCGAGTACTTGGGTTCCAGGGACCAGATGTTTACCTCGTTTTGGGCCGTAGGAAGTGAAGAGACACCATGATTCTCCGCACACCTTGCGTTGTACTTACTAGTCTATCGGGTAACTACCTATATAACTTCGCAGTGTTCACATGCAGGCCATGTTTGGAGAGATGAGCTTGAGTTATACCTGAGATGCAGTCGATCTTTGGTTTGATCTGTTCGATCTCCGTACCCACCGGTAACAATCACATTGCGAGGCCCAAGCTTAGGCTACCCCAGCTCAAACTCTAAATGATCCTCGAACTATCACCATTATCACTCACACCCAGCAAGGTTTTTGTGAATCGTCCTGCCTACATTTTGTCGCCGGCATGCAGAGTTCGATGCCGTATTTCCTTTCGGCCGCTCCTAATTGGCTACCTCAGCGCCTGTTTCGCTTTTACCGCGACCATCCACGCCCCAACTTTGAGCAACTTCGACATTTTCCCTCCGATCCGCTTCGTTGACGACCACGATGAGTTATAACAGCTCGTCGTCAGCACAAACGTGAGCACCCTATCGTCTTTAACCTCCATATTTCTTTCAAATGTTCTCCAACAGGCCATTCGTTAACGAGCTGGATCGACTACGAGCAGAAAATGCAGCTCTCAAGCAACACCAAAAGCGATTACAGGACGATCTCAACCTTTGGAATAAGACTGCGATGACCTGGCAGAGGGAAAACCTCGCGCTATTCAACAACCACAACCGGATGCAGCAAGAGAGAGATGACTTCCGAAACGCTCTTCTCAAAGTGTCCTCACAAGAGCACGACAGGCTTCAAAAATTACACGAGCGGGAGAACCTCGTATCGAAGTTGGAGGAGGCCAATAAGAAACTTTATCAGGACAATACCAAGTTGGTGGGGGACATGATGACATTGCGGGCGAACTTGGAACTTCAACCCAACGCCCAGACGGCTCTTCGACTCTCTGATTTCGAAAAAGCGAACAAAGCACTCTATGAAGACAATATGACTTTGAAACAGTACAACGAAAGGCTCAAAGCGAGCATCGATTCCTCAGACAAACAAAACCTCTTGCATCAGCTCACTCAATCGCAACAATCGCAGCAGAACGCCGTCAACCAGAACATGTTCTACTTGAACCAAATTCAGAAACTCAAGACGGATCTGGAAGAGTCACAGCAGCAGTACGCTCATGTCGTGAACCAGATTCTCGTTCTCCAGCAGAAGGGGTTGCTACGCGTAACTGCCAATATGGGAACAACTCAAGGTCAGTCTCCTTGCGATGAACTGAAACAGTAATTTCTGACATGCCCCTTTGCGTAACCTAGTCATCTCACACCCTCAGCCTCAGCCTCAGCCTCAGCCTCAGCCATCAGCTTCAATTTCCGCTAATTCCACCCCTAATTCCGTTAATCCCCCCGTCCAACAGCTCGTCCAACATCATCCTGTGAATGCCCTCTCAAATCAACAGTCACTGATCCTACGAAACGCTGTCCTCCAGTCACAACCCCCACATACCGCAGTTTCACAACAACAACCTCTTTCACCCCAACCAAATGCTCATCCCGTTTCTGTTTCGCCGCCTCATGTTCAAGTGATCGGTACTCCTCCACAGTCAGCAGTACAACAACCTTCTTCCCGTCACATCTTGCCTCATCCCCCCGCTCAAGCACAGTTACAGACCTTACCTTCCTCACCGCCACAAGTCGAAGTCCCCTCGATCGCACCATTAATACCTTCTTCTGAAACTCCCGCACAACACTGCGCCAGCACGCTCCAGAGCCTCTCCCTTTCCTCACCTCAGGCGCCTCCTCCACCTGCGGCAGCGGTACTGGAAAGCGCAGGCCCAAGCGCTAGCGCGGAAGTGTATTCGTCATTGGCCCAAGCGTTATCTCCGGGAACGAGTGCGGAGACGGAAGTCACGAACACGACGGCTATCAGTGACCAGACCCGAGACATGGGCGAGCCCGAGCCTTGCGCTCAAGCTCCCCCTACGCCCCCGAGGTCGTTCAAATCTATGAGTCCAGAGGAATCCATTTTGGGTCGGGGGTCCTATAAGCGGAGTCCGTCTCCGGGAGGAAGGAGTGAGGATGAAAGTTGGGATGGGTTTGGGGATGGTCGAAGGAAACGGGCGAGGATGTCGCAAGAGGATGTTGCTGGGCCGAGTCAACGTGAGGAGGAGGGCGGTGTGGTACAGGGTGTTGATGCGTCGATGTCAATGGTAGAGGAGCAGGAGGTACATGAATCTGTGGGCCCTGTAGTCGAAGAAGAGAATCGTGAGGTTTCATCTGCGAGGGAGGAGCATGTCTCTGCCGATGAGATGCAAGTGGATGTGCGGGAGGAGGAGCACATCGGGGAGGAGGATGAAGAGGAAGAAGAGGAGCTGAAGTTGGAACGTGATCCCGAGACTGGGTTGTATCGGGAGGAAGAAGTGATTGTACATTTATTCGAAGAAGACGATGATGACGATGAAGTCCTACATTGTCCGTTCTGCAGGTGCGTAACAACTTCCTCCAATCTCCCGTCAGTCGGTTGGCTTATCAGGGATGTTTGCTTCTCTATATCATAGAAATAAGGAACGGGAAAGTGGAGTGAAAGCGCAAACCTTTGTGAATGCATCGACAGACGACCTCGTCCAGCATTATAAAGAGCTTCACTTGTTCGCTTTGGAGAAAGTTTGCAAGGAGGGTCTCGACATACTACAGGCAACTTCATGACTTTGAAGCCGAGCACTTGATTATCTTTTTCTTTGTTTATTGGTTATCAGCCTTCGCTGTAGGTCTTGGTCCTTCTTTTTTATCTCTTGTGTAACCGCATACATCCTCTTCCTTTTACTTGAACTTTACTTCACGGGACTATTTGGCCCTCTGGGTTCAAAGTCGATATTGTTAGCTTATACATTTTGGTCAATACACACACTCGCATATCGCACTCATCTAGGAATTGAACAAACCAAGAAGCTCAAGCTCAAGCTCAAGCCACATTCATTAGGGGGGAACTCTCAAATTCCGGCCTCGCGGCTGTGCTGCTTTGGCACCTGCCATCATGGCTACCCCCGACACGTTCAACACTACTTTCCCCAACACAACTACAACAGCAGACAGTATCTACGATCACGCCTCCAGCGCTGTTCTCTTGGATGGAATTCTACAGTCATTCGCGACTGGACTAGTCGCTGGACAAGCGGCCAAATATTGGGCGGATTATCGCGACGATTCGAGACAGAAACGACTGTTCACGGCGAGCTTGGTTTTGCTTTCCTTGTGCGTGGGATTTCTCTGTTGCTTGTACTTGTTCGTCTCTGGTTAGTGTTGACACGACTTGATAGCCTACAAACTTTCGTTGAAGTTTGGAAAGTGTGGTTGATTATGGTGTGCCATAAGAAATGGGTGAGTTTCTCGCGAGAAAAGACGCGTATATGCTCATAAGAATCGCGTTTTTACAGACGAGAAGTGCTCTGGCGTGGTCGGATTTGTTTATCAATGGGTGTATTTGTTCGATGTGCCAGTCGTTCTTTATTAGGAGGTGTTGGAAGGTACGGCTCCTGCAGGAGGTTTGGTGAAGCCCGCGACTAACAACACGTCTTTTAGATGACTGGCAGAAGAAACGTGGTTCTCTATCCTCTTGCCGTCCTCGCGTTCGTGATTATGGTTCTCGCTGTTTTCATGGTAGGTGTCAGAGTCGTCGGTTCGTCATGAGTCCTAATGCCATGTTATAAGGTTGTAAATGTCGGTTTGACGTTTAGTCGGCCTATGGCAGCCCAGCAGGATGTAGGTCTACATTTCGTGGTGTTCGGTTTGGTTGCGTTTCTTACAGCTTCTCAGACCCGTCGGGTGCTTCAAGCGGTACTTCTCTCTTTCACGAACGGTCGAAAACCCCTCCAACTCACTGGAATCTTAGATGAATATCGACTTCATAGTATGGACGTCCTTGTCGTTGCGTGAGTAGTCCCCATCTCTCCTTGGGACGAATCAATCACTGAACTCTCGTCTAGTTCTGGATACCGTCGTCGCTTGCATCCGTAGGTTATATTCAGTCCAGTTCCATTCCTACCGTGAAAAGTCAAACTCGATTCAACTCCGATCAGTCGTCGTCACCCTCTGGAAATCAAGAGCAGGTACAAACGCAGCCGACGGCGTCGTCCGACAAGTCATCTCGATCACATTCCAATCGGCCGTCTTACCAGCTATCACGATGATAACCGCTGTCGTCCTACACAACTACGTGAGTTCTTCATAACAGCTTCGAGTTCTGCACCGCTCATATCATTATGCATTCCTGAAAACAGACAGACAAAGGAAACCTAGTTATACTCTTTCTCCTGTTGACAGGCAAGCTATACGCGTTTGGACTCTTACGGACACTGAACTCTCGAGATAAATTGAGGAAGCGGATGAGGAACGGGTCGAGAGATTTGGGGAGGGTCAGTCTTGATTTGAGCCCTAATCCTAATGGGCAGTTTGATACGTGGGCGTGGCATACGTCGACTCCGACAGTTCATCAGGTGAGTTTTTACTTTTTTTTTCTCTTTTCCGTCGTGTTCCTTGATGGTTCTCACCGGTGTTCTCGATAGTTGCCCTCTGCGCTGAAGGCGGTGAACCCGCTGGCGACGGCTAGCGATAGTACGGTTCATGTAGAGGCCCCGGATGTTGACAGCGTCAGTGTGGCTCATGTAGCCTCGGGGGTCACTACGGAACTGCAGCTCACCTCCCCGCGACTAGAAGCCTCTGAGCGAGGAATGCCAAGGAGTAGAGTTTCCAGTCGACAATGATCATGAAGGACCATCCCATATATCCCATTCTCCTAGACGTTTTTAGATTCTTTGTTCCATGTGTAGTATATCTTATATGTACATTTCTAGTTTCTACATTCTATCTTTCTACAACGACTTCTTCAACACTTCAACGACCTTGTCACCCACATCTACAGTCGTCGCAGACCCTCCCAAATCAGCAGTCCTGAGGCCGTGCCCACCATTTGATTTGAGGTCCAAGGTTTTCTGGACTGCCTGTTCGATCAATGCCGCGGGTTTTTCGAGGCCCAGGGAGTATCGGAGAAGCATTGCAGCGCTGAGGATGGTACCGATAGGGTTGGCGATACCTTTACCAGCGATGTCAGGTGCGGAACCGTGGATAGGTTCGTAAAGACCTGGGGTAGGTTTGAAATCGGCAGCAGAGGGTTTGGAGGGAGCACCGGCGAGAGATGCGGATGGGAGGAGACCCAGGGATCCGGGAATGACACTTGATTGATCAGAGAGACTGGGGGGAATGCGAATAGAATGTGAACACGCGGTTTAGGGAGACGAGGAAAGAATATTTTTCACATACATGTCACCGAAGAGGTTCTCTGTCAGGATGACACCGTTCAACTTGTTGGGGTTGGCGACCATGACCATAGCAGCCGAGTCGACGAGGTTGTGGTCGAATTTGATACTGGGGAACTCGGACTGTAACGTCTCTGTGACGGTCTTGCGCCATAGTCGAGAGCAGGCCAAGACGTTGGCCTTGTCAATGGAATGGATCTCTAATGGTGGATCGGCGGCAAGAGCGATCTGACCAGCCACCCTCGTGATACGTTTGATCTCGTCTTCGCTGTAAATCATGGTGTCCCAAGCTGTCCCGACGTCTGGTTCTGCGCTGGCTTCCTTGCGTTTGCCAAAGTAGAGACCGCCGATGAGCTCCCGGACGACGATCATGTCGACGCCCTTTGCGACGTCGGGTCTGAGTGGGGTGTATTCGAGGAGAGCTTCTGAGGCGAAGTTTGCTGGGCGGATGTTGGCGTAGAGTCCGAGGGTTTTCCTGAGGGTTAGTAGACCTGGTTCTGGTCGTACTTTGGCGTCTACGCCCCATTTGGGACCTCCGATTGAACCTGGTATAGTATAGATAGATGAGCTATAACTTTAGGGGGGCTGATGTAAAACGAAGGAAACTGACCCATGAGAATGGCATCTGCCTCTTGACACGCTTTCAACGTCGATGGAGGCAGAGGTTCACCGGTTTCGTCGATGGCTGCACCACCAAAGAGGTGTGTTTCTAGTTGGAGATTGAAATCGGATGAACCGTCGGAAACGGTTTGGAGAACTCGGACTGCCTGTTGAACCACTTCTGGGCCTGGGTTTCATCGATTCAGTGTCGCTGTTGGAGAGGACTTGGGAGGGGAAATCGAATTACCAATGCCATCACCTGGAAGGACTACGACGCGGAATCTGAGAACAGAGGATGTGAGATGAAAAAGATTGAAACTGTTGGCTACCTGGATGGGACGTACGATCTGGGAGACATTTCTAGTGGGAGAAAGAAACAAGGTGTTGAACACGACTCATCTGCCAAATTTTAAAATGAAAGGACCCCGGCCCTTCGGATTTCTCGGATTTTGGGAGTAAACCAGCATCCCATCGGCCGAATTTGGTAATCAAATATTTTTTCAACGCTCTTCATCGACCATCACTTTACCATCATCGAAATATGACATCGGCCACACAAACACAAAAGCCTGAATGCAGGACCCTGGTTCTCGATGCTGGACCACTCCTCTCTCTTTCCCCACTTCGAGGTCTCGCAGAAACTTTTGTCACAGTTCCTCAAGTACTCGCTGAATTGAAGGATAAGAATGCGAAAGAACATCTGGAGCGGTTAGGTCTGAACTATGGAATCAAAATCGAGGTTAAAAACCCTAGCCCTGCTAGTATCGCTTCAGGTGTGTATTCCTACACCTCTATCGTCAAGAATGTACTTACCAATCGGAATCGACAGTTATTCAGTGGGCGAAGAAGACGGGAGATTACTCGGTTTTATCACATCCTGATATATGTGTTCTTGCCTTGACGCATACTCTTCACGAAGAGGCGGAGAAGAAAAAGGAAACTCAACCAGAGGCGGGTCGCGAGTATCTCCTCTTATTCTGCAACATTCTGATGCCGGCGATCAGTAGAGCGACCAGAAACGCGAGGACGAAGGCCCGAGCAGTTCGATACCAGCTGAAGCTGGTGAAGAAACGACACAGACGACAAAAGATAGCCAATCAAAACCCACGCAAGAAGAAGAAACGCCATCGCCAGATGATGAACGAGAACAAGAACCTCTCAACGTCGAACTGCATCCTATCGAAGACAAGGACGCCCCCTCGACCCCGCCAAGCGCTTCACAATCGACATCCCAGCAAGCCGACGCACCGCTATACGAAGATCCCTCAGACTCTGACGATGGTGAAGGGGAATGGATAACACCCACCAACGTCGGATTGCACAAATCTCGTGCACTCGATCTCTTACCTTCGGACGGCGGAAAGAAAGGAAAAGGGAAAGCCAAAAACGAATTCATCTCTGTTGGATGTATGACCGCCGATTTCGCGATGCAAAACGTTCTCCTACAAATGGGCCTGAACTTGGTCGGAACAGAGGGAAAGAGAATTCAGAGGGTGAAAACATGGGTCCTTCGGTGTCATGCTTGCTTCAAGTCGGTCCACACACTCGTTCCTTCGTCAGCGCTCACCTATTGATTCATCATGCTCTTTTCACAGAATATGCAAGGACTCGTCCAAAAAGTTCTGTCCTTCATGCGGGAACCCTTCGCTCCTCCGAGCTTCGGTGACATTATCAGCTCCCAACGCCGATTCCGACGCCCCCGTGATGCAAGTCCATCTCAAGTCCAACTTTCAATACAAAACACGGGGCACAAAATACTCGATACCCGCTCCAAAACCTGGCTCAGCCAAGACTGGTCCTGGTGAAGGGCTGATTCTGCGTGAAGACCAGGCAGAGTACATGAGGGCGCAGAAACGCGCAGACAACAAACGGGAACGAGAGGAGGCTAAAATGATGAAAGGCGTCTTTTCCAAGGGGTTGGATGGGGGGTCTGTCGCTGTGGGTAGCTGGATGGACCCGGATTGGATACCTGAAATCATGTCGGCTAGTTCTGGAGGGAAGGGACGAAGTACGAGAGGTGGAAATGATATGCCGACTATTGGGTATGGGAGGAAAAATCCGAATGAGAGGCGTAGAAAGGCTTGAGGATTGTTTTTCGTAGATCTTGGTACTTGATGCGTTCAATTTGTACGCGTTCGTCGCGTAGAGTAAATTTGCCAATCGGGTATCGGTAACGGCAACATGGTCATGGTCATTGTCGATGGCGTCACAAGACAGCAACGCGTTCCTGAGCATGTCAGTACGTATTTAAACTCCTCAGTCTCGCTTCGTTACGGTTACTCCCCCACGCATCGCTCGCTAGGATGTCGAGTCTGGTCGCACCCATGGAGAATGGAACTGGAGATGAAAGAGCCTCCTTCGTATCCGTAGAGTCGGTCCAACCAAGACCCAATACGTTAACCAGTACGTTCTCTTTTCTCTCCCTTTTCTTAGCACAACTAAGACTTGGACTACAGAGCTCGTGAAACGGCTACGTGCATTGACACTCCAATTGCTACCCATCGAAGTCGAGCCCCAAGAACTCATCACACCCACCAGTCGAATCATCACACCAGAAGTCATCTCTGCCTACAAAGCAGCCGCGGGAGACTTTCTCGAAGCGGTGCGTTCCCCCCTTCCCCCCCTCTCCACCCCCCCCTTCCCCCCCTCTCCACCCCCCCCTTCCCCCCCTCTCCACCCCCTTCTCGTACTCATAGACGTCCTAGCTACCTTACTGTCTCCTCCGAGCACGCGCAGAGTTCAAATGGGACGCAGAGCACAATCCAGCCGATTACGACGAGAATTACGGACGAGCGATCGCATGCGAGGTTCTAGCCCGAAGGATCGTTCACCGTACTCCTCCTGACCGTCTCACGGCGGTGTTGTCTACACGGTACACGCATACTCAGGTCGATGGAGATGAGAGTGATCCGACTAGTGCGTTGGAGATGGCTATTGACTCGCATAGGTGTGTGAAGGTCGTGTTTCCTCGTGACTGAAGTCTGACCTCAACTTCTTTAAAGTACCGTCTTTTTATCCTCGAGTGAAGCTCAAGACGTAGTCAGAGCTCTTTGGGCTGGGGATTTGGTTCAGAAGAATAATGAAGACCTTGATATCGACTGTGCGTACCCCCCGAAACACTTGTGATGTCATGACGAGTTTTATTCAACACGCGCCCCGGTTTTTCCAGACGTTCCCTACGCAGAAACTCATTCTGGAGGGTTTCTGGGTCATCTTGATCCTTCGCGTTTGTCTGTTCCGAGGTTCGTTCCCATCCCAATCTTGCATATTTTCCATCCACTGAATCCGAAACACACTGCACAGATATCAAAACATTTTTCGCGTGATTGTTTGGTTTGCTTTTCTTGTGATTTACTCTCAAGCAGGTATGGACTCGGCACGCTCGTTGTTCGTTGGGTCATTTTGATGTTGTTTTTTAGTGAGACAACCCGTCGAGAGATTGCGGGACCCGAGCTATGCGAGCTCACTAGACGAGTGGGAGATAGCTCTCTACGTGGTTGGACTCTCGATTTTCATCGAAGGTCAGTTTCCACTATTCGACTTGATATTGCCTGTTCTCACCCTTTTGTCTTCCCAGACATGTACAAGGTGTGATACCCTCTCTCTCAAAAGGTTCCCCGCGAAAACTCGATACTCAGTTCTACGAGTGCAGTTTTTCAAGCTTCTACAATTCGTGACTTGGAAGGCCTTCACGTTTTGGAATATGATAGCTCTGGTGACGGATTCTCTGCTGATTGCTGCGTTTACGATTCGTGTGGTTGGGTTGACGCATCATGATGGGGAGAATTCGGCGAGGTTGAGGGTTGTGAGCTTCCAAGTGCTTAGTTTCGTGTCTCCTTTTATATGGTGGGTTTTTCTTCGATGTTTTGGTGTAAAAGAAAAACAGTGTACTGATCGTATTGTCCGCAGGATGAGTGAGTACAAGAGTATATGAATCGGTTGTACCAGCTAAAACCGATTTACTTACAGAACTCGTCACCGTGTTTGATGGATACAAGTCAGTGTTCTTCCCTCCCTCTCCCCCCTCTGTCAAATCATCTAATCGCACCGAGTTAGGTACGTGGGGATGATGCAAATATGCGTTGCACGCATGTTGCGAGAATCAGGAATATTCTTTGCGGTAAGGGAGAAAGAGCTACTTATCGGCAGGTTTAGTGACGACCCCGCCCCCTCCCCGTTTTATATAGTTGCTATCGATCTTGGCGCTCGGGTTTGTTCAAGCCATGTATGCGTTGGATGCTGCAGATGGAACGACTGAGGGGCCTGATGCGGTGGGTTGTTTTCGTGTCTTGTCGGTGTCGGTGTCGGTGTTCTGATGTGTCTTAGGTCATTCATGCCCTGGTTCAAGCCCTTTTACAGTGAGACTCTGGTCTAGTTATGTAGTCTTCTCCAGGTGGCTGACGGTTGAACAGGGCACCAGACTTTGAAAGATATTCATCGAGGTGGGGTTCTGGATACTTTTGGGTGAGAGGGGTCTCTGACATGGATCGTTCCTCTCCTGTAGCCCGTCCGGACTCTTAATGTACTATCTGTGAGTGTGGTTTCCTTTCCCCGCCATTGATCTCATCCCTAAGGGTTCTTTTTCTTTGTTTTTGAATAGCTGGAACGTCGTAACGGCTATAATCCTTCTCAACGTGCTCATCTCGTTGTTCTCGTCGGCCTACTCGGACGTGAGTCCCTCTCTCGCGCATTCACAGCTTCTATGGCTAAAACCTAAAAAAATTATCAGGTCGTCGACGACGCTGAAGCACAATATCTCGCGTTCTTTGCTGGTAAGACGGTGGGTATGATTCGGGCACCGGATTCGTATGTCTATCCGGCACCGTTCAATCTCATCGAAATCGTATTCGTCTCGCCTTTTGAGTGAGGAAATATTCCCCTACCTTCTATTTCTTGACGACCCAAACATCTCATGCGTTCATAGGTGCTGGCCATTTAGATTGAACCATAAATCCTACGCGAAGGTGAGCGGGAACTGCTGTATCTACTCAAAAAGTCCTGACCCCACTGGCAGCTTAACCGGATTGTCATGAGCGTCGTGTTTTTCGTCCCCTTGACGATGATTGCACTCTTTGAGACGTCGCTGAAGAGCGAAGAAGATTGGGTCATGAAGTGGTTGCACGGGGATGATCAGGGAGATGCGAATTATCCGGAGAGTAGAGATCCTGAGGTGGACGAGGAGAACGGTCTTGCGATTAGTAAGGTTCCTTTCATGGAGTTGATCAAGGTGTTCCCCAATACTGCGCTGGTGCGTTTGTTTGTTTGTTTTTTTTTCTTTGCGGTGCTGACGTGCCTTTAGTCGAGCGATACGCTTTTGATGAATGAAATCCGAGACCTCCGACAGAAACTGGACAAGGTCATGGAGAAATTGGATGAGAATAACGCGAGGCGAGGATAACGATGATGATACATGCTTGATACATTTATTACGACCATCTACTTCTTCGATACAAATGTTACGACTTCACGATAAATATACCTCTCAGTATACTACGACATGGACATGGACATGCTTTCTGGATCGTCTTGATTGTCTGTTGCCTCCTCCCGGTATAGTTGGGAGATGATGCCTTTTGCGTGGATGAAGAAGGGTCGTATTTCGTTGATCTCCATTGCGCATAGGTTAGAAAGCTATATGACTGGGTCAGTTTATTTGAAGATTGGGGTAGGAGTGTGAGGCACGTACACTGGTCTCTCCCCTATCCAAGACAGCCAGCCCATCTCTACACTTCGCCTGACGCGCCTCTCTGAGGTCCTTCAGTAGTGATCGAATCTTATCTGTGTTCTCTAGGTCGTCGGGTGCCCTGTGCTGGGGATTTAATCCTCGCTGAAGGGGGGGGGGGGGGAAAGGGGATGTTCGACATACACGTCCAAAAGAGTTTTCGCGATCTCTGCGAACCTGAAAGGCATCTTGCTGAACGCCGGATTTGAGTTCTCTTCACTTAGTCGATTCTGAAGAAATTCTATGTCCGTTCAAACTTGTTGGTGTGAAAAGAGGGGGGACAAGGTTCGATCTCATACCAACTGTTAGCCAAGGGGGAGCGATGATGTGACATTTCTTCTTGAGTTTCAAGTTGACTGCCATCCATAAAGGGATTGTGGATTTCATTGGAGGTCGGAGTGGGCCGTATGCACCCTGTTACGAGCGTTCAGTTGAGCGTGGGGAGGGAGTCTAATAGAGAAAGAGATCGTGGTTTACGGATATGAAGGCGGTTTTCTCCATCGCGATTAGAGGCACAATCTCTATGAGTTGCTGAGAGGCGATGAGTTCAATTTCTGGCGGGGTGGCGGATGAGCGTAGCGAAATGGGGAGAGCCATGGTTGGAGGTGAGGACGCGATCGAAGAAGAGAGGCTCTAATCGAGCGCTTACCTACAGGCCTCGGCCACGTGATCAACGCGTTGTTGAACCACCCTTCAGCTCGAGCGCTTGTTTCGATTCGACAAGGTGAGTCCTGATCCCACCACCACCATCATCCATCTGAGGACGCCGTTACAGCAAGAATCGAATCTCACCTCGTACGAGAATATTACGCTTTTTCTCTGTTATGAGTGTTGCTCATCGTGCTCATCTATAGCGGCCCACCACGATTTCTACGCTTTCTATCGCCGGTCTTGCTGCAGCGGTCGTCTTGCTGCTTGGATTCCAGCTCATTGAGATGATTGGAACTCGCACGAAACGTGTCAATACCTATGGAAAGCGGTCACAGCGGATAGTCAACGTCTCAGAAGAAGGTGCAGTAACACGCACTAGGCGTGCACCCGCACCCAGCATCTTCGACGACATGCCTACCACTCAGCTCGCTCCAATGGCGGCGAAGATGAAGAACAGAGAGAACAACGTGGCCAAGAGGCCAAAGCACACATCACCCAAACTAATCACGAAGAAACAGTCTCCATTACGCCAGAAAGCTATGCTCAAAACGATAACTCAATCCCATCCGGTACTGGCCCAGAAGTCCTTGGCTAAAGCTACAGATAGCGAATTACCCGCGACACCTTCCAGAGCACCTTTTGCGACATATTCCCCCAATCTACCCAACTCTCCTGCAATCATCCAGAGACCCACTCGCATTCCCCCCGCCCATACTACTCCTCTGAGCCGTAGCATCAAGCCGTTCGTGGACACGGATATCATCCTGATGGATGATGACGGGCATACCGTGAGCCACGAACGTCGAGTATCCTCTCAGCGTACTGAAGCAGCCGACGATGACCTCGAATCTCCTTCCTGCTCTGATAGTGATGCAGAAATCCAGCCACCCCGACAAGCCAAGAAGCCGACGAGGAAGAACCCCGTTATCATACTTTCGGATGACGACTCATCGTCTGAGGACGAGGAGGTACATGTATCCCCTCGACGGATGGGCAAGGCCAGTAATAACGGGCGCTCGCCTACCCGTCCCTCCACGAAGTCAGTGAAAGTGGAAGTTTTGATCCCACCGCCTTCGTCCCCGCTTGCCAAGTTGATGAAGAAGAACGCGCGACCTGTATCACCAGACCCCCCAATTTCATCTCCAGCGACACCCCACAAATACCAACATACCCTCTCTCCTATCGTTAAACCCCGCCAGCTCACGCCTTTGCGACCACACCGTAAAACACTCTTCACACCTCCCAGTCCACCATCTCCGGTTTCAGATTCGGATCTCGATGTCGTCCTCGAATTATCTGGCCTGAGTTTGGGGTCTTCAGTCGATTCAGATCCACCTCCTTCTTTTCCTGAATACCTTCGCCCGCTGTTAGAGGAATGTCAACAAGTAAAATCCGGCCTGTATGAATTCTCCGCATTCATAGACACCTTTCCGTACGATGAGGTTGTACGTTCTTCCTCACGTCCGGGAGCGAACCTGGACAAGCACAAGTTTCGGAAGGTCGGGGAAGCCAGTTATTCGGAAGTCTTTGGCATTGGAGATGTTGTTCTCAAGGTCATCCCAATCAGAGACGAAACGGTCGATGGACCGTCATGTGCTTCAGAGGACGACGGCCCATTCCCGAGTGAAGCGAAGGATGTTCTCAAAGAGATCATCGTTACTCGTGCCATGGGTGAGGTAGACGAGAGATTTGTCAAGCTTTTGAGGACGTACGTTGTGAAGGGCAGATACCCTCAGCTTCTCCTTGAACTCTGGGATGATTATCTGGAGAAAAACAACTCGGAGAGCGTCCGACCGGGTGAGTATAGACTGCATAGATCCTGATGAGCTGATCCACTGATTTATTTTTTTTCGTAGACACATTTGGCGTCTCTCAGGCATATGTCATCATCGCCCTACCGAACGGCGGTCCAGATCTAGAGTCATTCAAGTTTGCTAATGCGACCAAAACCGGCTGGCGCCAAGCAGCTAGCGTATTCTGGCAAGTTACCAAGGCCCTTGCTCATGCAGAACAGCTGGTATCCTTTGAGGTATTTCTTTTTTACTTCGTTCTCGCAGCGTACCTCATGATAGGACTAAATGCATCCGCTATCCAGCACCGGGATTTACACTGGGGGCAGATACTGCTCAAATCTGTACCTGTTCCGTCGGTAATGCCGATGCAGGAAAGGGTCAACCAGGTTGCCAAAGTTCGACCGCCCAGGGCACGGATGGACGACCCGGTTCACGGCATTCAAGTTACCCTCATTGACTTGGGCCTTGCGAGGATGGATGCGGGGGATGGTGCCGGAGGGGAAATGGTTCACTGGACAGCTCTGGATGACGAGATATTCATGGGTCAAGGTATGTCAGCAGTCGTCATCTATCGACCTTCTTCGAATCTGAGAGATCAATAGGCGACTATCAGTTCGACGTCTATCGTCTTATGAAGGAGCAGCACCGGGACCACTGGGAGGCGTTCAACCCATTGACGAACGTTATGGTAAGGATGTCAAACGCTCTTTTCACCTGGCTGTATGTTAACGCCAGTATAGTGGCTTCATTATCTGCTAGTAAAACTTCTGAAAGCCAAACGCCTCAAGCCCCCGACCATTCCCAAAAAGGGACAACTTCAGCTCGGCTCGCACTCATCAGCTGCCTATTTTTCGGAGAAAGAATGCTACGACTGCCTCCTCGACCTCGAGCAGTGGCTAAGGGATTGTCTGTCAAACGCATCTGCTCGAGCGAGGGCTTTAGCAAAAGGGTCAGGGAAGAAACGACCCAAGCCTAATGCGGGGCATGAACCTAGTATCAGTCCTCTGTGTGCCGGCGAGATCGTTGAATATGGGATCAAGAAAGGCTGGATTGTTGCCAGACATGCATAGCATCTAGAAATATCTTTTACTCCCATACTTGTCGTGTTGTACTTTGCTGTGTAGAGTTCGTTGTTGTCTACTTTGAAAACCTAACCACTGTCGTCAGTCGCTTCGTATGGCTTCGATATTCGACTGTGGCGTGAGAACTTCTCACTAGGTTCACGAAGTCAAGCTTCTTACGATCGTATGCTTGACCAACAACTGCTTCTCCCGGTCACTGAATGCTTCGCTGAGACCAAGCTGGAATCCGGGGCGCTGACGGGTAAGCTGTAGAATATTCTGTACAGCGAAGGGTTTCACATGCTGTTCGTAATCCCTTTGTCGTCCCTGCCTCACCTGGTACTCATCAGGTCATCCGACGTTGCCCTGATGAAATTGCATCCAGGCGGTATGATGGAGGAAAACCTCTGGCTGGGTTGCTATAACCCTACCAGCGGGATTTGTTAACCTGAACCGTCAGAGAATTCAGATGCTATTGGGCCCGTCGTTCAGCGGCCAGATACTCCATGATCGAATTATTCATCCCTGGTGATATGATCCGACTTTCCTGGCTGTATCAGAGTGTATTTTGGTCTGGCGACCGAATGTAGCGCCATCGGGACTGTCCTCGAGTCAACAGCCGAGCGCGACACTCGGAGCTTCCGCAGGTTAAAAAAGATGTTCTTGAACTCAGTCCATAGAGACCGGTATCACATAATAATTCAGCGTCTGTGGGCAGGAAGGTTAATTGAGGACGCGAAACCCGAGATGGAGCCACCCCAATAAGAGTGAACCAACGGGAGGAGTGGCCAGCAGTGATGCGCCCAAACAGAATTGAAACACCTTGGACGCCGTTGTAGACGAAGGCCGGCAAAAGAATAACCAAGTGGTTGTGTAGCGTGACTGGGGGTGCAGCTCAGAAAACGTATAAAAGAACGCCAGAACATATCCTCCCTCCTCAGTTTTGAGTCCTGTCCTACCTTTCCAAGATGCAATTCAAGTCCACTGTCGCCCTCTTTGCTACTGTCTTCGCTACGCTTTCCGCCGTTACCAGCGTCGCCTTGGCTGGTCCTGCTGCTCCCAGAGCCGCACAGGCTTGCGTACGTCAAAGCCCCCCAATTAACGAGTAGTGGCTGACCTGCTCACCCCTATGTTCAGACGACGGTATTCTTCCCAGACAACTGCCCTGGCAACATGCCCAACGCATGCAATGGGGCTGGAAGCATCACCATTTGCTGCGATGTAAGTATTCCTGCTTCATTATTTGTCCGGAGGCCAGCAGGTTGATGTTCATCTAGGCATGCTAAAATAGCCCCAGAGCTGTTGCGAAGAATGTAAAGAATGGAGTAAATCGTACTTAGGCTTATTATCTTGTAAAAGCCAAGAAATCAAACGTTTTGAAGTTAAATTGATGCTTGATGAAGAATCGTTTTCGTTGTTGTCCGATCTATGGGCGTTCAATATCGCTTCAAAGCATCCGATGAAGACTGGAAGTTCAGGGCGTGACCGGTACATTTCATACCCACGGAAAAGTGAGCCGTTGCGAAGAAGTTGGGCCAGTCCCAGTAGATCTTACTCACCGAGAGTCGAATGGTCTGCGTTTCCTTGGGTGCGACCCGTATCGGGTCACCGAAGAGTGCTAAGTTGCCCAATCAGGGTGGACAGCCAACGGAGCCACTCAATGCAGCGTGAGGCGATCGGTGGGGAAACAAGGTTTGTCCCGCTTGGCTTGGAGCGGGACATTCAACGCAAAACCCGACGTGGAGCTGCCCAAGCTTCACGGAAACCATAGGTGGGTCAACCTCCGTTGTGGTCGAATTACCCAGCGCTTGAGCTCGAATCGGGTAGCATGGTCAGTGCGCGCTGAAGGCCAGGAGAAACGTATAAAAGACTAGAATCAAACACATCAGACCGTTAACCTACTCAAACTACTTCTGAGTCGAACACACACAAGATGCATTTTAAACTCACTGCCGCCTTCTTCGCTGCTCTCTCCATCGCCGGGATCGCAACAACCGTTGCTATTGCCAAACCCACTGAACCAAGGGCTGCTGCTCGAGCATGCGTACGTGCATCGTAGTTGGTGTTCGACGCCGTCCGATCTGACGATGATACTTTCAGACGACGGTTTTCTTCCCAGATGACTGCCCTGGGAATATGCCCAACAGGTGCGACGGCGCCGGGAGTATTTCAGTTTGCTGCGATGTAAGTTCCAGATTTTGTTGTTTGTAGAGATGAGGTTTGACATCTTTCCAGGCATGCTGAACGATCTGAACGTGATCAGCTCCCTCGAACCAAGGCGACCTGACGAGGGACGAGTGTAACTGACCTTTAGATCGCTCAAAGAAATTGAGAACGCCTGATTGTACTATTTCTTGAGACAAATTTGATATTTTGAGAATCGTGTCAGAAGTGTACAATCTCGAAACTTTTCCTTTGGAAGGTAATCATCTTCAAGGATCGACTGCTTTACTCACAGAGTACCCAGCCGTCCACGTCTTTCCGAACAAGAAGGCAACCACAGAGAGTCGTGGTAGGCGAATCCCCGAGAGATCTCAAGCCGTGCACAGAGAGATTTTGTGTACAACAGCATCGTGTGAGACCCCGGGACCACGTCCACGAGAGAGTCAACCATTGAGAAAGAGGTCGGGTCAGTGATATCAGCCGATCCGACTGATCGAGTAACGTAGTCAATTGAACCGCATTTTCAACGTTGTTCTTGGTACGACCTATCGGGTAATCGAGGAGCGGCGAGTTGTTGGGTGAGGATAGCCGACGAAGCTATTCAAGGCGACACTGTTCGAGGGGATTGATGTCGGGACTGGAAAACGGTCAAGGAGAGCCCGTCCAGAGCAGAACATTCAACACAAAACCCGATGTGGAGCTGAACAAACTCGTACGGTCTCAACGTCCAGCCCCCGTCTTGGCCGTAATGAAGCCAAGTACCTAGAGTAGAGTCGGGCAGCACGGTTACTGTACATCGAGGTCAAGCAAACCACATGGAAGACCAGAAATCGGGCACACCTCAGTCGAACTACATCCAGGTCAAGCACACAAGATGCGCTTCAAGCTTACTGCTGCTTTCTTTGTTGCTCTCTCCATCGCCAAAATCGCAACCAGTGTCGCCCTTGCCAAACCTACTGAGCCAAGGGCTGCTGCCAGAGCATGTGTACGCGGATTGTGATAAGCGTCCTGCCGCCCGATCTGACGATTATACTTCCAGACCACGGTGTTTTTCCCGGATAACTGCCTCGGGAACATGCCCAAGAAGTGCGATGGCGCGAGGAGCATAAAGGTTTGCTGCGATGTAAGTTCCATGTATGTTGCTGTGTCAAAATAGGGTTTGAGGTCTTCTTAGGCATGCTGATCATCCGAATACAATCAGCTTTCCTCGCACCGAGACGACTTGACGAAGGAGAGTGGGACTGGCTATAGGATCGCGCAAAGAACGTAAAGAGGTTGATCACACCTGATTGTGATATTTCTTTAAAACAAATGCGATATTTCGTGACACGTTCCGTGAATGTACATCCTCTAAAGGTTTCGTGGAAGGTATTCACATCTTCAAGGTCCGATAGTTCATTCTCGGAGTACCCAACCTTCTACGTCTTTCCGAACAAAATAGCAACCGTCTGTGCAACGCAAAAGTGAGTCCAGACCCCTTAGTTGAACGTTGTGATTGACGTACCGACGGCAATTTCCGTGAGGGTGGAACATATTTTACCCAGGGCTTTCGCGTCCTCAGCAGCGTTCAATGGTGATTTCGTAGCTTTGAGAACGAGGGAGTCGTGGTAGATGAATTTCCGAAGAATCTTGAACCTTGCGAACAGAGAAGTATTGAGCTCGACAGCATCTTGTGAGACCCCGGGACCGCTCCTCAATTTCTGGGGGAAAAAATCGATTAGCTCTCGTGAGGCCAATAGAAGATGAGGGGAAGATCTCACCAGTCCTTCGCCATTTTTACAGTAGAATGCAAAGCTTTGAAGCTTGGGAAGCGCGGCTGTAGTCCATTGAAGGATCCTGCTGAGATACAC